>JARQAB010000158.1:0-70007 GCA_036172955.1 Meloidogyne arenaria
AAGAAAATAAAGAAATATGAATAAGCGGTTTTATCCGCTCAAATGTTATTCTAAATTTTAAAGAAAATAAAGAAATATGAATAAGCGGTTTTATCCGCTCAAATGTTATTCTAAATTTTAAAGAAAATAAAGAAATATGAATAAGCGGTTTTATCCGCTCAAATGTTATTCTAAATTTTAAAGAAATAAAGAAATATGAATAAACGGTTTTATCCGCTCAAATTGTTATTCTAAATTTTAAAGAAAATAAAGGAAGAAATATGAATAAGCGGGTTTATCCGCTCAAATGTTTATTCTAAATTTTAAAGAAAATAAAGAAATATGATAGCGGTTTATCCGCTCAAATGTTATTATAAAATTTGAAAGAAAATAAAGAAATATGAAATAAGCGGTTTTATCCGCTCAAATGGTATTCTAAATTTAAAAACATAAAGAAATATGAAATAAACGGTTTATCGCTCAAATTTATTCTAAATTTAAAGAAAATAAAGAATCTGAATAAAGCGTTTTATCCGCTCAAATGTATCATAAATTTTAAAGAAAATGAAAGAAATAGTGGAATAAGCGGTTTTATCCGATCAAATGTTATTCTAAATTTTTAAGAAATAAAGAAAATATGAATAAGCGGTTTATCCGCTCAAATGTTATTCTACATTTTAAAGAAAATAAAGAAATATGAATAAGCGTTTTATCCGCTCAAATGTTATTCTAAATTGAAAGAAATAAAGAAATATGAATAAACGGTTTATCCGTCAAATTTATCTAAATTTTAAAGAAAATAAGACATTATGAATAAGCGGTTTTATCCGCTCACAGTTATTCTAAATTTTAAAGAAATAAAGACTATGATAAAGCGGTTTTATCGCTCAAATGTTATTCTAATTTTAAGAAAATAAAGAAATATGAATAAGCGGTTTATCCGCTCAAATGTTATTTAAATTTAAAGAAAATAAAGAAATATGAATAAGCGGTTTTATCAGGCAAATGTTATTCTACATTTTAAAGAAAATAAAGAAATATGAAAGCGGGTTTTATCCGTCAAATGTTATTCTAAATTTTTAAAGACAATAAGAAATATGAATAGCGGTTTTATCCGCTCAAAGTATTCTAAATTTTAAAGAAAATAAAGAAATATGAATAAGCGGTTTTTTAGCCGCTCAAAACATGTTATTCTAATT
Source organism: Meloidogyne arenaria (assembly GCA_036172955.1). Lineage (NCBI taxonomy): Eukaryota > Metazoa > Nematoda > Chromadorea > Rhabditida > Meloidogynidae > Meloidogyne > Meloidogyne arenaria. The sequence goes on from JARQAB010000158.1 coordinate 1,179, forward strand.
TTAAAGAAAAGAAAGAAATATGAATAAGCGGTTTTTATCAGGCCAAAATGTTATTCTAAATTTTAACGAAGAAAATAAAGAAATATGAAATAAGCGGTTTATCAGGCAAATGTTATTCTAAATTGTAAAGAAAATAAAGAAATATGAAAGCGGTTTTATCCGCTCAAATGTTTATTCGTAAATTTTAAAGAAAATAAAGAAATATGAATAAGCGGTTTTATCCGCTCAAAATGTTCTAAATTCTAAATTTTAAAGAAAATAAAGAAATATGAATAAGCGGTTTTAATTAGGCAAATGTTATTCTAAATTTTAAAGAAACTAAAGAACTTGAATAAGCGGTTTTACCGACTCAAATGTTAATTCTAAATTTTAAAGAAGAAATAAGAAAATATGAATAAGCGGTTTTATCCCTCATGTTATTCAAATTTTAAAGAAAAACAACAAAAAAAAAATAAGAAATATGAATAAGGGTTTTATCGCTCAATGGTGATTCTAAAATTTAAAGAAAATAAAGAAATATGAAATAAGCGGTTTATCAGGCCAAATGTTATTCAAATTTAAAGAAAATGTAAAGAAATATTGAAAATAAGCGGTTTTACAGGCCACAAGGTATTCTAAATTTAAAGAAAATAAAGAAATATGAATAAGCGGTTTTATCCGCTCAAATGTTACTTCTAAATTTTAAAGAACATAAACGAAATATGAAATAAGCGGTTTTATCCGCTCAATGTTATTCTAAATTTTAGAAGAAATAAAGAAATATGAAAAGCGGTGTATCAGGCCAAATGTTAGTCCAATTTTAAAGAAAATAAAGAAATATGAATAGCGGTTTTATCCGCTCAAATGTTATCTAAATTTTAAGAAAATAGAAGAAATAGACATAAGCGGTTTATCAGGCCAAATGTTATTCTAAAAGTTTAAAGAAAATAAAGAAATAGATGAATAAGCGGTTTATCAGGCCAAATGTATTTAAATTTAAAGAAAATAAAGAAATAGAATAGCGGTTTTATCAGGCCAATGTATTCTAAATTTTAAAGAAAATAAAGGAAATATGAAAAGAGGTTTTTAAGGCAAAATGTTATTCTAAAGTTTAAAGAAAATAAGAAATATGTAATCGGTTGTATCAGGCGAAATTGATTCTAATTTTAAAAGCAAATAAGAAACGAAATATGGAATAAGCCGGTTTTCTCGGCCACTGTTATTCTAAATTTTTAAAGAAAAAATTAGAGAATATGAATACAAGCGGTTTTACAGGCCCAATTGTTATCTAAATTTTAAAGAAAAATAAAGAAATATGAAATAAACGGTTTATCGCTCAAATGTTTATCTAAATTTTAAAGAAACTTAAAGAACTATGAATAAGCGGTTTTATCCGCTCAAGGTTATTCTATGTTAGGAGAAAATAAAGACATATGAATAAACGGTTTTATCCGCTGAAATGTTATTCTAAATTTTAAAGAAGAAATAACGAAATATGAATAAACGGTTTTATCCGCTCAAAGTTATTCTAATTTTAAAGAAAATAAAGGAATATGAATAAGCGGTTTATCCGCTCAAATGTATTCTAAATTTTAGAGAAAATTAAAGAAAGAAATAGGAATTAAACGGTTTTACTCCGCTCAAATGTTATTCTAAATTTTAAAGAAAATAAAGAAATATGAATAAACGGTTTTATCCGCTCCAAATGTATTCTAAATTTTAAAAGAAAATAAGAAATATGAATATAAGCGGTTTTTATCGCTCAAAGTTTATTCTGAAATTTTAAATAAATAAAGACTAGGAATAAGCGGTTTTACGCTCAAAATGTTATTCTCAATTTAAAAGAGAATAAAGAAATATGAATAAAACGGTTTTTATCCGCTCTCAATGTTCTTCTAAATTTTAAAGAAAATAAAGAATAGAATAAAGCGGTTTTATCCGCTCAATGTTATTCTAATTTTAAAGAAAAAAAGAAATATGAATAAGCGTTTTATCCGCTCAAATGTTATTCTAAATTTTAAAGAAAATAAAGAAATATGAACACGCGGTTTGTATCCAGCTCAAATGTTATTCTATTTAAAGAAAAATAAAGAAATAGAATAAAGCGGTTTATCGCGCAAATGTTATTCTAAATTGTAAAGAAAATAAGAAATATGAAATATAAGGCGGTTTTATCGCCAAAGTTATTCTAAAGTTAAAGAAAATTAACGAAATATGAATAAGCGTGTGGGGTTTTATTCGCTCAAGTTATTCTAAATTTTAAAGAAACTAAGAAATATGACTGCGGTTTTATCCGCTCAATGTATTCTAAATTTTAAAGAAAATAAAGGAAATATGAAATAAAACGGTTATCCGATCAAATGTTATTCTAAATTTTAAAGAAAATAAAGAAATATGACTAAGCGGTTTACCGCTCAATGTTAGTTCTAAATTTTAGAGAAATAAAAGAAATATGAATAAACGGTTTTATCAGCTCAAATGTTATTTCTAATTTTTAAAGAAAATAAAGAAATATGAATAAACGGTTTTATCCGCTCAAATGTTATTCTTAAAATTTTTAAGCAAATAAAGAAATATGATATAAAGCGTTTATCCGCTCAAATGGTTATTCTAATTTTAGAGAAAAATAAAGAAATATGACTAAACGGTTTATTCCGCTCAAATGTTATTCTAAATTTTAAAGAAATAAAAAGAAATATGAATAAGCGAGTTTATCCGCCTAAATGTTATGCTAAATTAAGAAATAAAGAATATGAAAAAGCGGTTTTTATCGCCCACATGTTATTTAAATTTTAAAGAAAATAAAGAACTATGAATAAGCGGTTATCCGCCTCAAAGTTATTCTAATTTTAAAGAAATTAAAGGAAATATGAATAAGCCGGTTTTTTATCCGCTAAAGGTTTATTCTAAATTTTAAAGAAAATAAAGAAATATGAATAAGCGGTTTTACAGGCCAATGTTATTCTAAATTAAAGAAAATAAAGAAATATGAATAAGCGGTTTTATCAGGCCAAAAATGTTATTCGAAATTTTAAAGAAAATAAAGAAATAGAATAAACGGTTTATCGCTCAAAATTTTATTCTAATTTTAAAGAAAAAATAAAGAAATATGAATAAGCGGTTTTATCCGCTCAAATGTTATTCGAAATTTAGAGAAAATAAAGAAAATATGAAAGAAACGGTTTTATCACGCTTCAAATGTATTCTAAATTTTAAAGAATAAAAAATAGAAATAAACGGTTTTATCCGCTCAACTGTTATTCTAAATTTAAAGAAAGAAAATAAAGGAAATCACCGAATAAGCGGTTTATCCGCTTCAAATGTTATCAAATTTTAGAGAAAAAATAAAGAAATATGAAAATAACCGGTTTTATCCGCTCAAAGTTATTCTAAATTTTAAAGAAAATAAAAAATATGAATAAACGGTTTTATCCGCTCAAATGTTTCACATTTTAAGAAAATAAAGAAATATGAATAAGCGGTTTTATGCGCTCAAATGTTATTCTAAATTAAAGTAAAAATAAAGAATATGAATAAGCGGTTGTATCGCTCAATGTTTTCTAAATTTTAAAGGAATAAAGAAATATGATAAAACGGTTTTATCGCTCAAATGTTATTCTAAATTGTTTAAAGAAAATAAAGAAATATGATAAGCGTTTTATCCGCTCAAATGTATTCTAAATTTAAAGAAATAAAGAAATACGAATAAGCGGTTTGATCCGCTCCAAATGTTTTCAAATTTTAAAGAAAATAACGAAATATGAATTAAGCGGTTTTATCCGCTCAAATGTTATTCTAAAATTTAAAAGAAAATAAAAAGAAATATGATAGTGAAGCGGTTCTATCCGCTCAAATGTGATTCTAAATTTTAAAGAAAATAAAGAAATATGATAAGCGGTTTTATCCGCTCAATTTATTCTAAATTTTAAAGAAAATAAAGAAATATGACTAAGCGGTTTATCCGCTCAAATGTATTCTAATTTTAAAGAAAATAAAGAAATAGGGAAATAAAGCGGTTTTATCCGCTCCAAATGTTATTCTAAATTTAAAGAAAATAAGGAAATAGAATAAACGGTTTTATCCGCTCAAATGTATTCTAAATTTAAAGAAAAGAAGAACTATGACTAAGCGGTTTTATCCGCTCAAATGTTATCTAAAATTTAGAGAAAACTAAAGAAATATGAAATAAACGTTTTACGCAAATGTTATTCAATTTTAAAGAACAATGAAGAATTGAATACACGGTTTTATCCGCTCAATGTTATTCTAAATTTAAAGAAAAATAAAGAAAATGAATCAAGCGGTTTTATCCGCTCAAATGTTATTCTAAATTTTAGAGAAAAATAAAAGAAATATGAAAAAACGGTTTATCGCCAAATGTATTCTAAATTTTAAGAAAATAAGAATATGACTAAGCGTTTATCCGTCAATGTTATGGATAAATTTTAAGAAAATAACGAAAATATGAAAAAAAGCGGTTTTATCCGCTCAAATGTTATTCTAAATTTTTAAAGGAAAATAAAGAAATATGATAAGCGGTTTTTATCCGCTCACATGTTCTAAATTTTAAAGGAAAATAAAGAATATGAAATAGAAGCGGGTTTTTATCCGCTTCAAATGTTATTCTAAATTTTACGAAATAAAGAAATATGAATAAAACGGTTTATCCGCTTCAAATGTTATTCAAATGTAAAAGAAAATAAAAGAAATATGAATAAACGGTTTTTAGCCGTCAAATGGTATCTAAATTTTAAAGAAAAAAAGAAAATGAATAACCGGTTTTATCCGCTCAAATGTTATTCTAAATTAAAGAAAATAAAGAAATATGATAAGCGGTTTTATCAGCTCAATGTTAATTCTAAATTTTAAGAAATAAAAGAAATAGAATAAGCGGTTTTATCCGCCTCAAATGTCTTCAAATTTTAAGAAAATAGAAAGAAATATGAATTAAGGGTTTTATCCGCTCAACATGTTATCTAAATTTCAAAGAAAATAAAGAAATAGATTAAGCGGTTTTATCGCTCACATGTATTAAAATTTAAGAAAATAACAGAAATATGAATAAAACGTTTTATCCGCTCAAATGTTATCTAAATTTTAAAGAAAATTAAAGAAAATCATGAATAAGCGGTTTTATCCGCTCAAATGTTATTCTAAATTTTAGAGAAAAGAAAGAAATATGAATAAACGGTTTTATCCGATCAAATGTTATTCTAAATTTGAAAGAAAAAAAGAAAAATATGATTAAACGGTTTTATCCGCTCAAATGTTATCTAAAATTTTAAAGAAAATAAAGAAAATATGGAATAAGCGGTTTATCCGCTTCAAAATGTTATTCTACATTTAGAGAAAATAATGAATCGAATAAACGGTTTTTATCCGCTCAATGTTATTCTAAATTTTAAAGAAAATAAAGAAATATGAATAAACGGTTTTATCGCTCAAAGTTATTCTAAATTTTAAAGAAAATAATAGAAATATGCAAATAAGCGGTTTTTATCCGCCAAATGTTATTCTAATTTTAAAATAAAATAAAAGAAATATGAATATAAGCGGTTTTATCCGCTCACAAATGTTATTATAATTTTAAAGAAAATAAAGAATATGAATAAACGGTTTTATGTCCGCTCAAATGTTAGTCTAACATTTAAGAAAATAAAGAAATATGAATAAAGCGGTTTGAAGAAACGGTTTATCCGCTCAAATGGTTATTCTAAAATTTTAAAGAAAAATAAAGAAATATGAATAAGCGGGTTTATATTCTAAATTTTTCTAAAATTTTGTCTAAATTTAAAGAAAATTAATAGACTATGAATGTTATTCAAATGTTATCTACAATTTTAAAAAAAATAAATATGAATAAGCGGTTTTTATCCGCTCAAATGTTATTCTAAATTTAAAGAAAATAAAGAAATGATTAAGCGGTTTTATCCGCTCAAATGTATTAAATTTTAAAGAAAATAAAGAAATATGAATAAGCGGTTTTAGCCGCTCAATGTATTCTAATTTTAAAGAAAATGAAGAAATATGATAAGCGGTTTTTCCGCTCAAATGTTAGTCTAAAATTAAAGAAAATAAAAGAAATATGGAATAAGCGGTTTTTATTCCGCTCAAATGTTATTCTTAAATTTTAAAGAAAATAAAGAAATATGAATACGCGGTTTTATCGCTCAAATGTTATTCTATTTAATTTAAAGAAATAAAGAAATCTGAATAAGCGGTTTTATCCGCTCAAAATGTTATTCTAAATTTTAAAGAAAATAAAGAACATCTGAATAAAGCGGTTTATCCGCTCATATGTTATTCTAACAATTTTAAAGAAAATAACGAAATATGACTAAGCGGTTTATCCGCTCAAATGTTATTTCTAAATTTTAAGAAAATAAAGAATATGAATAGCGGTTTTATCGCTCAAAGTTATTCATAAATTTTAAAGAAAATAAGAAATATGAAAAGCGGTTTTATCCGCTCAAAAACAAATTTTGGGTTATTCTAAATTTAAAGAAAATAAAGAACTATGAATAAGCGGTTTGAGGCCGTAGGGGCAAGAAATGTATTTGAAATTTAAAGAAAATAAAGAAATCTGAATAATCGGTTTTATCCGCGATCAAAGTTATTCTAAATTAAAGAAAATAAAGAAATTGAATAAGCGGTTTTATCCGCTCAACTGTTATTCTAATTTTTAAAAAAAAAAATAAATAGAAAAGCGGCTTTTATTCCGCTCAAAGGTTATTCTAAATTTAAGAAAAATAAAGAAAATATGAATAAGCGGTTTATACCGCTCAAATGTATTCTAAATTTTAAAGAAAATAAAGAAATTGAATAAGCGGTTTTATCCGCTCAAATGTTATGTCTACATTTAAAGAAAATAAAGAAATAGAAATAAGCGGTTTATCCGCCCTCAAAGTTTATTCAACTTAAAGAAAATAAAGAAATATTAATCCATCGGTTTTATCCGCTAAAGTTATTCTAAATTTTAAAGAAACTAAAGCAAATGAATAACGGTTTATCCGCTCAACTGTTATTCTACATTTTAAAGAAAATAAAGAAATCTGAATAAGCGGTTTTATCGTCAAATGTTATTCTAAATTTTAAAGAAAATAAAGAAATATGACAAGCGGTTTTCTCCGGTAAATGTTCTTCTCACTTTTAAAGAAAATAAAAGAAAATTATGAATAAGCGGTTTTATCCGCTCAAATGTTATTCTAAAATTTGAACGAAAAGAAAGAAAAGATGAATAAGCGGTTTTGATCCGCCAAATGTTATTCTAAAATTGTTAAAGAAATAAAGAAATATGAATACGCGGGTTTATCCGCTCAAAGGTTATTCGAAATTTTAAACAAAAATAAATATGAATAAGCGGTTTATCCAGTCCGTCAAATGTTTGTCTAAATTTTAAGAAAATAAGAAAAATTATGAAAATAAGCGGTTTTTATCCGCTCAAATGTTATTCTAGTTTTAAAGAAAATAAAGAAGAGGAAGAAGCGGTTTTATCCGCTCAAATGTTATCTAAATTTTAAAGAAAATAAAGAAATGAAAATAAGCGGTTATCCGCTCAAAGTTATTCTAAATTTAAAGAAAATAAAGAAATTATGAATAAGCGTTTTATCGCTCAAATGTTATTCTTACATTTTAAGAAAATTAAAGCAGAAAGAGATAAGCGGTTTTATTCCGCTAATGTTATTCTAAATTTTAAAGAAAATAAAGAAATCTGAATAGCGGTTTTATCGCTCAAATGTTATTCAAATTTTAAAGAAAAATAAAGAATATGAATACGTTTGATCCGATCAAATGTTATTCTAAATTTTAAGAAAAATAAAGAAATAGGAAATAAGCGGTTTATCGCTCAAAGTTATTCTAAATTTTAGAGAACATAAAGAAATATGAATAAACGGTTTATCCGTCAAATGTTATCCTAAATTTTAAAGAAAATAAATAAATATGAATAAGCGTTTATCCGCTCAAATGTTATCTAAATTTTAGAGAAAATATTAGAAATATGAATAAACGGTTTTTATCGCTCAAATGTTATCAAATTTAATTAAATAAAGAAATTGAAATAAATCGGTTGTATCCGCTCAAAATTATTCTACATTTTTAAAGCAAATTAAAGAAATCTGAATAGCGGTTTATCCGCTCAAAGGTATTCTAAATTTTAAAGAAAATAAAGAAATATGATTAAACGGTTTTATCCGCTCAATGTTATTCTAAATTTTAAAGAAAATAAGAAATATGAATAAGCGGTTTATCCGTCAAAATGTTATTCTAATTTTAAAGAAAAAAAGAAAATATGAATAGCGCGTTTTATTCCGCTCAACTGTATTCTAAATTTTAAAGAAAATAAAGAATATGAATAAGCGGTTTATCCGCTCAAATGTATTCTAAATTTTAAAGAAATAAAGGGAAATATGAATAAGCGGTTTTATCCGCTCAAAATGGTTATTCTTAAATTTTAAAGAAATAAAGAAACTATGAAGACGCGGTGTTAATCCGCTCAATGTTATTCTAAATTTTAAAGAAAAATAAAGAAATATGGAAATAAGCGGTGTTATCGTCAAATGTTATTCTAAATTTTTAAAGAAAATAAAGAACTATGAAATAAGCGTTTGTATCCGCTAAAATGTTTAAATTTTAAAAGAACATAAAGAAAATTGAATAATCGGTTTAGTCGCTCAAATGTTATTTAATTTTAAAGAAATAAAAGAAATTGAATAAGCGTTTTATCCCGCTCAACATGTTATTCTAAATTTTACAGAAAATAAGAATTGAAAATAAGGGTTTTATCCGCTCAAAATGTGATTCTAAATTTTAAAGAAAATGAAAAAATATGAATAAGCGGTTTATCCGCTCAAATGTTATTCTAAAATTTTAAAGAAAATAAAGAAATATGAAATAAGCGGGTTTATCCGCTAAATGTGATCTAAATTTTAGAGAAAAAATAACGAAATCTGGAATAAGCGGTTTTATCCGCCTAAAATGTTATTCTAAAATTTTAAAGAAAATAAGAAATATGAATAGCGGTTTATCCGCTCAAATGTTATTCTAAATTTTAGAGAAAATAAAGAAAATATGAAATAACCGTTCTATCCGCTCAAATGTTTATTCTACAATTTTAAAGAAAATAGAGAAATAGAAATAAGGCGGTTTTATCCGCTTCAAATGTATTCTAATTTTAAAAGAAAATAAAGAAATATGAATAAGCGGTTTATCCAGCTCAAATGTTATTCTAACTTTAAAGAAATAAAGAATATGATAAGCGGTTTTATCCGCTCAAATGTTAGTCTAAATTTAAAAGAAAATAAAGAAATATGAAATAAGCGTTTTATCCGCTCAATGTTATTCTAAAATTTAGAGAAAATAAAGAAATATGACTTTTTTAAATATGAATAATATAAATATGATTATAATAAGCGGTTTATCCGCTCAAATGTATTCTAAATTTTAAAGAAACTAAAGAAATATGAATAAGCGGTTTATCGCTTCAAATGTTATTCTAATTTTAAAGAAAAATAAAGAAATAGAATAAGCGGTTTTATCCGCTAATGTTTATTTAAATTTTAAAGAAAATAAAGGAAATTGATAAGCGTTTTATCCGCTCACATGTTATTCTAAATTTTAAAGAAAAATAAAGAATAGAATAAGCGGTTTATCCGCCCCCTTCACATGTTATTCTAAATTTTAAAGCAAATAAAGAAATATGAACTAAAGCGGTTTTATCGCTCTCAAATGTTATTCTAAATTTAAAGAAGATAAAGAAATATGAATAAGCGGTTTTATCCGCTCAAAGTGTTATTCGAAATTTAAGAAAATAGCGTTTTATCCGCTCAAATGTTATCGAAAGTTTAAAGAAAATAAAGAAAGTTGAATAAGCGGTTTTATCCGCTCAAATGTTATTCTAAATTTAAAGAAAATCAAGAAATAGAAATAAGCGGTTTATCCGCTTCAAAATGTTATTCTAAATTTAAAAGAAAGCAAAATAAAGAATATGATAAGCGGTTTACCGCTCAACTGTTATTCTAAATTGTAAAGATATAAAGAAATATGACTAAGCGGTTTTATCCGCTTCAAAGTGATTCTAAATTTAAAGAAAATAAAGAAATATGATAAGCGGTTTATCGCCAACTGTATTCTAAATTTAAAAAAATTAAAGAAATATGAATAAGCGGTTTTATCCGCTCAAATGTTATTCGAAATTTTAAAGAAATAAAGAAAAGAATACGAGGTTTTATCCGCTCAAATGTATCTAAATTTTAAAGAAAATAAAGAAATATGAATAAACGGTTTTAATCCGCTCAAATGTTAGTCTAAATTTTAAAGAAAATAAAGAAATATGATGAAGCGGTTTTATTCCGCTCAAATGTTATTTCTAAATTTTAGAGAGAAAATAAAGAAATAGGCATAACCGGTTTTATCCGCTCAAAGGTGATTCTAAATTTAAATACAATAAAAGGGAAATATGAATAACGGTTTTATCCGCTCAAATGTTATTTAAATTTAAAGAAAATAAAGAAAATATGAAATAAAGCGGTTTTTATCCGCTCAAATGTTATTCTAAATTTTAAGAAAATAAAGAAATAGAATAAGCGGTTTTATCCGACTCAAATGTTATTCCTAATTTAAAGAAAATAAAGAAATATGATAAGCGGTTTATCGCCAATGTTATTCTAATTTTAAAGAATAAAGAAAATATGAATAGCGGTTTATCGGCTCAAATGTTATTCTAAATTTAAGAATAAAGAAATAGATGAAGCGTGTTATCCGCTCAAAGTATTCTAAATTGTAAAGAACATAAAGAAATATGAAATAAGCGGGTTTTTATCCGCTCAAATGTTTATCTAAATTTTAAGAAAATAGAAATATGAAATAGCGGTTTATCCGTTCAAATGTATTCTAAATTTAAAGAAAATAAAGAAATATGAATACGCTGTTTTATCCGCTCAAATTTTATTCTAAATATTAAAGAAAATAAAGAAAAATGAATAAGCGGTTTATCCGCTCAAATGTTATTCTAAATTTAAGAAAATAAAGAAATGGAATAAGAGGTTTATCCGCTCAAATGTTCTAAATTTAAAGAAAATTAAAGAAATATGAAATAAGCGGTTTTATCCGCTTCCATGTTATTCTAAATTTAAAGAAATTAAAGAAATATTGGAATAAGCGGTTTTTCCTCAATGTTATTCTAAATTTTAAAGACAATAAAGAAATGAATAAACGGTTTTATCCCACTCAAATGTTTATTCTAAATTTAAAGAAAATAAAGAATATGAATAAGCGGTTTTATTCCGCTCAAATGTTATTCTAAATTTAAAGAAAAAAAGGAACTATGAATAGCGGTTTATCCGCTCAAATGTTATCTAAATTTTAAAGAAGGAAAATTAAGGAAATATGAATAAGCGGTTTCACCGATCAATGTTATTCTAATTTTTTTTTTTTATAGAAAATAAAGAATATGAATAAGCGGTTTTATCCGCTTCAAATGTTATTCTAAAGTTAAAGAAAATAAAAGAAAATATGAATAAGCGGTTGTATCCGCTCAAATGTTATTCTAAATTTTTAAAGAAAAATAAAGAAATAGAATAAGCGGTTTTATCCGCTCAAATGGGTTATTCTAAATTTTAAGAAAAAAAGAAATATGAGTAAGCGGTTTTATACAGCTCACATGTTTATTCTAATTTAACGAAAATAAAGAAATATGAATAAGCGGGTTTTATCAGCTCAATGTATTCTAAATTTAAAGAAAATAAAGAAATATGAATAAGCGGTTTTATCCGCTCAAATGTTATCTAATTTTAAGAAGAAAATAAAGAAATATGAATAAGCGGTTTATCGCTCAAATGTTATGTCTAAATTTTAAGAAATAAAGAAAAGAACTTGAATAAAGCCGGTTTATCAGTCAAATTGTTATTCTAAATTTTAAAGAAAATAAAGAATATGAATAAAGTTTTTATCCGCTAATGGTATTCTAACTTTTAAAGAAAATAAATAAATATGAAATAAGAGGTTTTATACGCTCAAATGTTATGATAAAATTTTAAAGAAAATAAAAGAAATATGACGCGGTTATCCGCTCACATGTTATTCTAAATTTTAAAGAAAAATAAGAAATAAGAAAGAATAAGCGGTTGTATCCGCTCAAATGTTCTTTAAATTTAAAGAAATAAAGAAATATGAATAAGCGGTTTATCCGCTCCTCAAACGTTATTCTAAATTTAAAGAAAATAAAGGAAAGATGAATAAGCGGTTTTATCCGATAAAATGTTATTCTAAATTTTAAGAAAATAAAGAAAATGGAATAAGCGGTTTTTTATCCGCTCAAATGGTTATCTAAATTTTAAAGACAATAAATATCGGAATAAGCGGGTTTTACCCGCTCAATGTTATTCTAATTTAAAGAAAATAAGATATGACTAAGCGGTTTTTATCCGCTCCAAATGTTATGTCTAAATTTTAAAGAAAATAAAGAAATTGAATAGCGGTTTTATACGCTCCAATTGTTCTTCTAATTTTAAAGAACAATAAAGAAATATGAATGAAACGGTTTATCCGCTCAAAGTTATCTAAATTTAAAGAAAATAAAGAAATATGAATAAGCGGTTTTATCCGCTCAAATGTTATTCTAAATTTAAAGAAAATAAAGAAATTGAATAAGCGGTCTATGATACGCTCAAATGGGATTCTAAATGTTAAAGTGGAAAATAAAGAAATAGGAAATTAATAAGCGGTTGTATCCGCTCAACTGTATTCTAAATTTTAAAGAAAATAAAGAAATATGAATAAGCGGTTTTATCCGCTCAATATGTTATTCTAAATTGTAAAGAAAATAAAGAAATATGAATAAGCGGTTTTATCCGCTCAAATGTTATTCTAAATTTAAAGAAAATAAAGAAATATGAATAAGCGGTTTATCCCGCTTTTTCAAAAAAAAAAAAAAAAAAAAAATGTTATTCTAAATTTTAAAGAAAATAAAGAAAATGATGAATAAGCGGGTTTATTCCGCTCCAAAGTTATTCAAATGTTAAAAGAAATAAAGAAATATGAATAAGCGGTTGTAATCCGCTCAAATGGTTATTTTAAATTTTTAAAGAAATAAAGAAATATTGAATAAACGGTTTTAGTTTTTTTTTTCCCCCCTCCCTGCTCAAAGGTTATTCTAAAATTTTAAAGAAAAGAAAGAAATATGAAATAGCGGTTTTATCCGCTCAAAATGTTATTCTAAATTTTTAAAGAAAATAAAGAACTAATGAAATAAGCGGTTTTATCCGCTCAAATGTTTTCTCTAAATTTTAAAAAATAAAGAAATATGAATAAGCGGTTTTATCCGCTCAAAGGTATTCTAACTTTTAAAGAGAAAATAAAAGAAATATGAATAAGCGGTTTTATCCGCTCAAATGTTTATTCTAAATTTTAAAGAAAAATTAAAGAAATATGAATACGCGGTTTTATCCGCTCAAATGTTATTCTAAATTTTAAAGACCAAAAAAGAAATATGAAATAAGCGGTTTTATCCGCTCAAATGTATTCTAAATTTTAGCAGAAAATAAAGAAATATGAATAAAGCGGTTTTATCCGCTCCAATGTTATTCTAAATTTTTAAAGAAAATATAAGAACATATGAACATAAAAGCGGTGTTATTTCCGCTCAAATGTTTATTCTAAATTTTAAAGAAAATAAAGAAATATGAATAATCGGTTTTATCGCTCAAATGGTTATTCTAAATTTTAAAGAAAATAAAGAAATATGAAATAAGCGGTTTTATCCGCTCAAATGGTATTCTAAATTTTAAAGAAAATAAAGAAATATGGAAATAAGCGGTTTTATCCGCTCAAATGTTTATTCTAAATTTTAAAGAAAATAAGAAATATGAAATAAGCGGTTTTATCCGCTCAAATTGTTATTCTAAATTTAAAGAAAATAAAGAAATTGATCATAAGGGTTTTATTCCGCTCAAATGTTATTCTAAAAATTTTAAAGAAAATAAAAGAAATATGGGGAATAAGCGGTTTTATCCGCTCACAATGTTATTCTAAATTTTAAAGAAAATAAAGAAACATATGAATAAGCGGTTTTATCCGCTCAAAATGTTTATTCTAAATTTAAAGAATATATAAAGAAATATGAATAAGCGGTTTTATTAAAGAAACTTAAAGAAATATGAATAAGCGGTGTTTATCCGCTCAAATGTTATTTAAAATTTTAAAGAAAAATAAAGAAATATGAATAAGCGGTTTATCCCGCTCAAATGTTATCTCTAATTTTTATTCTTTAAAAATTTTATTTAATTTATTTTTTTTTTTTATTTTTTTAAAAGTAAAGAAATATGAAATAAGCGGTTAAGAATCCGCTTATTCAAATTTCTTTATTTTCTTTAAATTTTAAAGAAAATAAAGAAATATGAGCGATAAAGCGGTTTTATCCAAGTTCAAATGTTATTCTTTAAAATTTTAAAGAAAATAAAGAAATATGAATAAAGCGGTTTTATCCGCTCAAATTCTTTATTTCTTTAAAAATTTTAAAGAAAATAAAGAGCGGAATAGATATAAGCGTTTTACCGCTCACATGTCTTTATTTTCTTAAAATGTTTCAAAAGAAAATAAAGAAATATGAATACGCGGTTTTATCCGCTATCATATTCATGTTATTCTAAATTTTAAATACAATCAAAGAAATTGAGCGGATAAAATCGGTTTTATCCGCTCAATATTTTCTTTATTTGCTCTTAAATTTTAGGAAGAACAATAAAGAATATGAAATAAGCGGTTTTGATCCGCTCAAATGTTATTCTTAAAATTTTAAAGAAAATAAAGAAAATATGAATAAGCGGTTTTATCCGCTCAAATGTTATTCTAAATTTTAAAGAAAATAAAGAAATATGAATAAGCGGTTTTATCCGCTCAAATGTTATTCAAATTGTTAAAGAAAATAAAGAAATATGAATAAGCGGTTTTATCCGCCTCAAATGGTTATTCTCCCCCCCCAAATTTAAAGAAAAGAAAATAAAGAAAATATGATTAAATTAAGCGGTTTTATCCGCTCCAAATGTTAATTCTAAATTTTAAAGAAAAATAAAGAAAGAAATATGCAATTAAGCGCCGTTTTATCCGCCTCAAAAATGTTAGTTCTAAAATTTTAAAGAAAATAAAAGAAATATGAAAGTAAGCGGTTTTATCCGCTTCAAATGTATTGCTAAATTTTAAAGAAAATAAAGAAATGATGAAATAAGCGGTTTATCCGCTCAAATGGTTATTCTAATAATTTGTAAAGAAAATAAAGAAAATAATGAATACGCGGTTTTATCCGCTCAAATGTTATTCAAATTTTAAAGAAAATAAAGAAAATATGAATGAAGCGGTTTTATCCGCTCAAATGTTATTCTAAATTTTAAAGAAAATAAAGAAATATGAATAAGCGGTTTATCCGCTCAAAAGTATTCTAAATTTTAAAGAAAATAAAGAAATAGAATTAAAGCGGTTTTATCCGCTCAAATGTTATTGTCTTAAATTTTAAAGAAAATAAAGAAGAATATGATAAGCGGTTTTATCCGCTCAAATTGTTATTCTAAATTTTAAAGAAAATAAAAGAAATATGAATAAAGCGGTTTTATCCGCTCAATATGTGATTTCTAAATTTTAAAGAAACATAAAGAAATATGAATAAGCGGTTTTATCCGCGTCAAATGTTATTCTAAATTTTAAAGGGAAAAATAAAAGAAATATGAATAAGCGGTTTTATCCGCTCAAATGTTATTCTAAATTTAAAGAAAATAAAGAATATGCACTAAGCGGTTTTACCGCTCAAATGTTATTCTAATTTTAAAGAAAAATAAAGAAATATGAATAAGCGGTTTTATCCGCTCAAATGCTTATGTCTAAAATTTTAAAGAAAATAAAGAAATATGAATAAGCGGCTTTTATCGTCTCAATGTATTCTAAATTTTAAAGAAAAATAAATGAAATATGAATAAGCGGTTGTATCCAGCTCAAATGTTATTTCTAAATTTTAAAGAAAATAAAGAAATATGAATAAGCGGTTTTATCCGCTCAAATGTTATTCTAAATTTAAAGAAAATAAAGAAATATGAATAAAGCGGTTTTATCCGCTTCAAATGTTATTCGAAATTTAAAGAAAAATAAAGAAATATGAATAAGCGGTTTTTATCCGCTCAAAATGGTTTATTCTAAATTTTAAAGAAAAATAAAGAAAATATGAATAAGCGGTTTTATCGCTCAAAATGTTATTCTTAAAATTTTAAAGAAAATAAAGAAATATGATATAAGCGGTTTTATCCGCTCAAAATGTTATCTAAATTTTAAAGAAAATAAGAAATATGGAATAAGCGGTTTTATCCGCTCAAATGTTATTCTAAATGATTTTTTCAAAGAAAATAAAGAAATATTGAATAAGCGGTTTTATCCGCTCAAATGTATTCTAAATTTTAAAGAAAATAAAGAAATATGAATAAGCGGTTTTATCCGCTCCCAAAAATGTATTCTAAAATTTTAAAGAAAATAAAGAAATATGAATACAAGCGGGTTTTATCCGCTCAAATGTTATTTCTAAATTTTAAAGAAAATAAAGAAATATGAATAAGCGGGTTTTTATCCGCTTCAAATGTTATTCTAAATTTTAAAGGAAACTATAAAGAAATATGAATAAAGCGGTTTTATCGCTAAATGTTATTCAAATTTTAAAGAAAATAAAGAAATATGAATAAGCGGTTTATCCGCTCAAATGTTATTCTAAATTTTAAAGAAAATAAAGAAATATGAATAAGCGGTTTTATCCGCTCAAATGTTATTCTAAATTTAAAGAAAATAAAGATAATATGAACTAAGCGGTTATTTATCCGCCAAATGTTATTCTAAATTTAAAGAAAATAAAGAAATATGAATAAACGGTTTTATCCGCTCAAATGTTATTCTAAATTTTAAAGAAAATAAAGAAATATGAATAAGCGGTTTTATCCGCTCAATGTTATTCTAAATTTTAAAGAAAATAAAGAAATATGAATAAGCGGTTTTATCCCCCTCCCAGCTCAAATGTTATTCTAAATTTTAAAGAAAATAAAGAAATATGAATAAGCGGTTTTATCCGCTCAAATGTTATTCTAAATTTTAAAGAAAATAAAGAAATATGAATAAGCGGTTTTATCCGCTCAATGGGGTTTTTATCTAAATTTTAAGGAAAATAAAGAAATATGAATAAGCGGTTTTATCCGCTCAAATGTTATTCTAAATTTTAAAGAAAATAAAGAATATGAATAAGCGGTTTTATCCGCTCAAATGTTATTCTAAATTTTAAAGAAAATAAAGAAATATGAATAAGCGGTTTTATCCGCTCAAATGTTATTCTAAATTTAAAGAAATAAAGAAATATGAATAAGCGGTTTTATCCGCTCAAATGTTATTCTAAATTTTAAAGAAAATAAAGAAAAGAATATGAATACGCGGTTTTATCCGGTCAAGGGTTATTCTAAAGTTTAAAGAAAATAAAGCAATAGGAATACGCGGTTTTATCCGCTCAAATGGTATTCTAAAGTTGAAAGAAGATAAAGAAATATGAATAATATAAGCGGTTTTATCCGCTCAAATGTTATTCTAAATTTTAAAGAAAATAAAGAAATATGAGGGGGGGGATAAGCGGTTTTATCCGCTCAAATGTTATTCTAAATTTTAAAGAAAATAAAGAAATATGAATAAGCGGTTTTATCCGCTCAAATGTTATTCTAAAATTTAAAGAAAATAAAGAAATATGAATAAACGGTTTTATCCGCTCAAATGTATTCTAAATTTTAAAGAAAATAAAGAAATATGACCCCCCCACCATAAGCGGTTTTATCCGCTCAAATGTTATTCTAAATTTTTAAAGAAAATAAAGAAATATGAAATAAGCGGTTTTATCCGCTCAAATGTTATTCTAAATTTTAAAGAAAATAAAGAAATATGAATAAGCGGTTTTATCCGCTCAAATGTTATTCTAAATTTTAAAGAAAATAAAGAAATATGAATAAGCGGGTTTTATCCGCTCAAATGTTATTCTAAATTTTAAAGAAAATAAAGAAATATGAATAAGCGGTTTATCCGCTCAAATGTTATTCTAAATTTTAAAGAAAATAAAGAAATATGAATAAGCGGTTTTATCCGCTCAAATGTTAGTCTACATTTTAAAGCAAATAAAGAAATATGAATAAGCGGTTT
This sequence comes from Meloidogyne arenaria, assembly GCA_036172955.1. NCBI lineage: Eukaryota > Metazoa > Nematoda > Chromadorea > Rhabditida > Meloidogynidae > Meloidogyne > Meloidogyne arenaria. The sequence goes on from JARQAB010000158.1 coordinate 19,353, forward strand.
TATCCGCTCAAATGTTATTCTAAATTTTAAAGAAAATAAAGAAATATGAATAAGCGGTTTTATCCGCTCAAATGTTATTCTAAATTTTAAAGAAAATAAAGAAATATGAATAAGCGGTTTTATCCGCTCAAATGTTATTCTAAATTTTAAAGAAAATAAAGAAATATGAATAAAGCGGTTTTATCCGCTCAAATGGTTTTTTATCTAAATTTTAAAGAAAATAAAGAAATATGAAATAAGCGGTTTATCCGCTCAAATGTTATTCTAAATTTTAAAGAAAATAAAGAAAATATGAATAAGCGGTTTTATCCGCTCAAATGTTATTCTAAATTTTAAAGAAAATAAAGAAATAGAATAAGCGGTTTTATCCGCTCAAATGTTATTCTAAATTTTAAAGAAAATAAAGAATATAAAATAAAGAAATATGAATAAGCGGTTTTATCCGCTCAAATGTTATTCTAAATTTTAAAGAAAATAAAGAAATATGAATAAGCGGTTTTATCCGCTCAAATGTTATTCTAAATTTTAAAGAAAATAAAGAAATATGAATAAGCGGTTTATCCGCTCAAATGTTATTCTAAAATTTTAAAGAAAATAAAGAAATATGAATATAAAGCGGTTTTATCCGCTCAATGTTATTCTAAATTTTAAAGAAAATAAAGAAATATGAATAAGCGGTTTTATCCGCTCAAATGTTATTCTAAATTTTAAAGAAAATAAGAAATATGAATAAGCGGTTTTATCCGCTCAAATGTTATTCTAAATTTTAAAGAAAATAAAGAAATATGAATAAGCGGTTTTATCCGCTCAAAATGTTATTCTAAATTTTAAAGAAAATAAAGAAATATGAATAAGCGGTTTTATCCGCTCATATGTTATTCTAAATTTTAAAGAAAATAAAGAAATATGAATAAGCGGTTTTATCCGCTCAAATGTTATTCTAAATTTTAAAGAAAATAAAGAAATATGAATAAGCGGTTTTATCCGCTCAAATGTTATTCTAAATTTTAAAGAAAATAAAGAAATATGAATAAGCGGTTTTATCCGCTCAAATGTTATTCTAAATTTTAAAGAAAATAAGAAATATGAATAAGCGGTTTTATCCGCTCAAAATGTTATTCTAAATTTTAAAGAAAATAAAAGAATATGAATAAGCGGTTTTATCGCTCAAATGTTATTCTAAATTTTAAAGAAAATAAAGAAATATGAATAAGCGGTTTTATCCGCTCAAATGTTATTCTAAATTTTAAGAAAATAAAGAAATATGAATAAGCGGTTTTTATCCGCTCAAATGTTATTCTAAATTTAAGAAAATAAAGGAAATATGAATAAGCGGTTTTATCCGCTCAAATGTTATTCTAAATTTTAAGAAAATAAAGAAATATGAATAGCGGTTTTATCCGCTCAAATGTTATTCTAAATTTAAAGAAAATAAAGAAAAATATGAATAGCGGTTTATCCGCTCAAATGTTATTCTAAAATTTTAAAGAAAAATAGAAATATGGAAAGCGTTTTATCCGCTCAAATGTTATTCAATTTTAAAGAAAATAAAGAAATAGAAATAAGCGGTTTTATTCCGCTCAAATGGTTATTCTAAATTTTAAAGAAATAAAGAAATATGAATAAGCGGTTTTATCCGCTCAAATGTTATTCTAAATTTAAAGAAAATAAAGAAATATGAATAAGCGGTTTTATCCGCTCAAATGTTATTCTAAATTTTAAAGAAAATAAAGAAATATGAATAAGCGTTTTATCCGCTCAAATGTTATTCTAATTTTAAAGAAAATAAAGAAATATGAATAAAGCGGTTTTATCCGCTCAATGTTATTCTAAATTTAAAGAAAATAAAGAAATATGAATAAGCGGTTTTATCCGCTCAATGTTATTCTAAATTTTAAGAAAATAAAGAAATATGAATAAGCGGGTTTATCCGCTCAAATGTTATTCTAAATTTTAAGAAAATAAAGAAATATGAATAAGCGGTTTTATCGCTCAATGTTATTCTAAATTTAAAGAAATAAAGAAATATGAATAAGCGGTTTTATCCGCTCAAATGTTATTCTAAATTTTAAAGAAAATAAAGAAATATGAATAAGCGGTTTTATCCGCTCAAATGTTATTCTAAATTTTAAAGAAATAAAGAAATCTGAATAAGCGGTTTTATCCGCTCAAATGTTATTCTAAATTTTAAAGAAAATAAAGAAATATGAATAAGCGGTTGTATCCGCTCAAATGTTATTCTAAATTTTAAAGAAAATAAAGAAATATGAATAAGCGGTTTTATCCGCTCAAATGTTATTCTAAATTTTAAAGAAAATAAAGAAATATGAATAAGCGGTTTTATCCGCTCAAATGTTATTCTAAATTTTAAAGAACATAAAGAAATATGAATAAGCGGTTTTATCCGCTCAAATGTTATTCTAAATTTTAAAGAAAATAAAGAAATATGAATAAGCGGTTTTATCCGCTCAAATGTTATTCTAAATTTTAAAGAAAATAAAGAAATATGAATAAGCGGTTTTATCCGCTCAAATGTTATTCTAAATTTTAAAGAAAATAAAGAAATATGAATAAGCGGTTTTATCCGCTCAAATGTTATTCTAAATTTTAAAGAAAATAAAGAATATGAATAAGCGGTTTTATCCGCTCAAATGTTATTCTAAATTTTAAAGAAAATAAAGAAATATGAATAAGCGGTTTTATCCGCTCAAATGTTATTCTAAATTTTAAAGAAAATAAAGAAATATGAATAAGCGGTTTTATCCGCTCAAATGTTATTCTAAATTTTAAAGAAAATAAAGAAATATGAATAAGCGGTTTTATCCGCTCAAATGTTATTCTAAATTTTAAAGAAAATAAAGAAATATGAATAAGCGGTTTTATCCGCTCAAATGTTATTCTAAATTTTAAAGAAAATAAAGAAATATGAATAAGCGGTTTTATCCGCTCAAATGTTATTCTAAATTTTAAAGAAAATAAAGAAATATGAATAAGCGGTTTTATCCGCTCAAATGTTATTCTAAATTTTAAAGAAAATAAAGAAATATGAATAAGCGGTTTTATCCGCTCAAATGTTATTCTAAATTTTAAAGAAAATAAAGAAATATGAATAAGCGGTTTTATCCGCTCAAATGTTATTCTAAATTTTAAAGAAAATAAAGAAATATGAATAAGCGGTTTTATCCGCTCAAATGTTATTCTAAATTTTAAAGAAAATAAAGAAATATGAATAAGCGGTTTTATCCGCTCAAATGTTATTCTAAATTTTAAAGAAAATAAAGAAATATGAATAAGCGGTTTTATCCGCTCAAATGTTATTCTAAATTTTAAAGAAAATAAAGAAATATGAATAAGCGGTTTTATCCGCTCAAATGTTATTCTAAATTTTAAAGAAAATAAAGAAATATGAATAAGCGGTTTTATCCGCTCAAATGTTATTCTAAATTTTAAAGAAAATAAAGAAATATGAATAAGCGGTTTTATCCGCTCAAATGTTATTCTAAATTTTAAAGAAAATAAAGAAATATGAATAAGCGGTTTTATCCGCTCAAATGTTATTCTAAATTTTAAAGAAAATAAAGAAATATGAATAAGCGGTTTTATCCGCTCAAATGTTATTCTAAATTTTAAAGAAAATAAAGAAATATGAATAAGCGGTTTTATCCGCTCAAATGTTATTCTAAATTTTAAAGAAAATAAAGAAATATGAATAAGCGGTTTTATCCGCTCAAATGTTATTCTAAATTTTAAAGAAAATAAAGAAATATGAATAAGCGGTTTTATCCGCTCAAATGTTATTCTAAATTTTAAAGAAAATAAAGAAATATGAATAAGCGGTTTTATCCGCTCAAATGTTATTCTAAATTTTAAAGAAAATAAAGAAATATGAATAAGCGGTTTTATCCGCTCAAATGTTATTCTAAATTTTAAAGAAAATAAAGAAATATGAATAAGCGGTTTTATCCGCTCAAATGTTATTCTAAATTTTAAAGAAAATAAAGAAATATGAATAAGCGGTTTTATCCGCTCAAATGTTATTCTAAATTTTAAAGAAAATAAAGAAATATGAATAAGCGGTTTTATCCGCTCAAATGTTATTCTAAATTTTAAAGAAAATAAAGAAATATGAATAAGCGGTTTTATCCGCTCAAATGTTATTCTAAATTTTAAAGAAAATAAAGAAATATGAATAAGCGGTTTTATCCGCTCAAATGTTATTCTAAATTTTAAAGAAAATAAAGAAATATGAATAAGCGGTTTTATCCGCTCAAATGTTATTCTAAATTTTAAAGAAAATAAAGAAATATGAATAAGCGGTTTTATCCGCTCAAATGTTATTCTAAATTTTAAAGAAAATAAAGAAATATGAATAAGCGGTTTTATCCGCTCAAATGTTATTCTAAATTTTAAAGAAAATAAAGAAATATGAATAAGCGGTTTTATCCGCTCAAATGTTATTCTAAATTTTAAAGAAAATAAAGAAATATGAATAAGCGGTTTTATCCGCTCAAATGTTATTCTAAATTTTAAAGAAAATAAAGAAATATGAATAAGCGGTTTTATCCGCTCAAATGTTATTCTAAATTTTAAAGAAAATAAAGAAATATGAATAAGCGGTTTTATCCGCTCAAATGTTATTCTAAATTTTAAAGAAAATAAAGAAATATGAATAAGCGGTTTTATCCGCTCAAATGTTATTCTAAATTTTAAAGAAAATAAAGAAATATGAATAAGCGGTTTTATCCGCTCAAATGTTATTCTAAATTTTAAAGAAAATAAAGAAATATGAATAAGCGGTTTTATCCGCTCAAATGTTATTCTAAATTTTAAAGAAAATAAAGAAATATGAATAAGCGGTTTTATCCGCTCAAATGTTATTCTAAATTTTAAAGAAAATAAAGAAATATGAATAAGCGGTTTTATCCGCTCAAATGTTATTCTAAATTTTAAAGAAAATAAAGAAATATGAATAAGCGGTTTTATCCGCTCAAATGTTATTCTAAATTTTAAAGAAAATAAAGAAATATGAATAAGCGGTTTTATCCGCTCAAATGTTATTCTAAATTTTAAAGAAAATAAAGAAATATGAATAAGCGGTTTTATCCGCTCAAATGTTATTCTAAATTTTAAAGAAAATAAAGAAATATGAATAAGCGGTTTTATCCGCTCAAATGTTATTCTAAATTTTAAAGAAAATAAAGAAATATGAATAAGCGGTTTTATCCGCTCAAATGTTATTCTAAATTTTAAAGAAAATAAAGAAATATGAATAAGCGGTTTTATCCGCTCAAATGTTATTCTAAATTTTAAAGAAAATAAAGAAATATGAATAAGCGGTTTTATCCGCTCAAATGTTATTCTAAATTTTAAAGAAAATAAAGAAATATGAATAAGCGGTTTTATCCGCTCAAATGTTATTCTAAATTTTAAAGAAAATAAAGAAATATGAATAAGCGGTTTTATCCGCTCAAATGTTATTCTAAATTTTAAAGAAAATAAAGAAATATGAATAAGCGGTTTTATCCGCTCAAATGTTATTCTAAATTTTAAAGAAAATAAAGAAATATGAATAAGCGGTTTTATCCGCTCAAATGTTATTCTAAATTTTAAAGAAAATAAAGAAATATGAATAAGCGGTTTTATCCGCTCAAATGTTATTCTAAATTTTAAAGAAAATAAAGAAATATGAATAAGCGGTTTTATCCGCTCAAATGTTATTCTAAATTTTAAAGAAAATAAAGAAATATGAATAAGCGGTTTTATCCGCTCAAATGTTATTCTAAATTTTAAAGAAAATAAAGAAATATGAATAAGCGGTTTTATCCGCTCAAATGTTATTCTAAATTTTAAAGAAAATAAAGAAATATGAATAAGCGGTTTTATCCGCTCAAATGTTATTCTAAATTTTAAAGAAAATAAAGAAATATGAATAAGCGGTTTTATCCGCTCAAATGTTATTCTAAATTTTAAAGAAAATAAAGAAATATGAATAAGCGGTTTTATCCGCTCAAATGTTATTCTAAATTTTAAAGAAAATAAAGAAATATGAATAAGCGGTTTTATCCGCTCAAATGTTATTCTAAATTTTAAAGAAAATAAAGAAATATGAATAAGCGGTTTTATCCGCTCAAATGTTATTCTAAATTTTAAAGAAAATAAAGAAATATGAATAAGCGGTTTTATCCGCTCAAATGTTATTCTAAATTTTAAAGAAAATAAAGAAATATGAATAAGCGGTTTTATCCGCTCAAATGTTATTCTAAATTTTAAAGAAAATAAAGAAATATGAATAAGCGGTTTTATCCGCTCAAATGTTATTCTAAATTTTAAAGAAAATAAAGAAATATGAATAAGCGGTTTTATCCGCTCAAATGTTATTCTAAATTTTAAAGAAAATAAAGAAATATGAATAAGCGGTTTTATCCGCTCAAATGTTATTCTAAATTTTAAAGAAAATAAAGAAATATGAATAAGCGGTTTTATCCGCTCAAATGTTATTCTAAATTTTAAAGAAAATAAAGAAATATGAATAAGCGGTTTTATCCGCTCAAATGTTATTCTAAATTTTAAAGAAAATAAAGAAATATGAATAAGCGGTTTTATCCGCTCAAATGTTATTCTAAATTTTAAAGAAAATAAAGAAATATGAATAAGCGGTTTTATCCGCTCAAATGTTATTCTAAATTTTAAAGAAAATAAAGAAATATGAATAAGCGGTTTTATCCGCTCAAATGTTATTCTAAATTTTAAAGAAAATAAAGAAATATGAATAAGCGGTTTTATCCGCTCAAATGTTATTCTAAATTTTAAAGAAAATAAAGAAATATGAATAAGCGGTTTTATCCGCTCAAATGTTATTCTAAATTTTAAAGAAAATAAAGAAATATGAATAAGCGGTTTTATCCGCTCAAATGTTATTCTAAATTTTAAAGAAAATAAAGAAATATGAATAAGCGGTTTTATCCGCTCAAATGTTATTCTAAATTTTAAAGAAAATAAAGAAATATGAATAAGCGGTTTTATCCGCTCAAATGTTATTCTAAATTTTAAAGAAAATAAAGAAATATGAATAAGCGGTTTTATCCGCTCAAATGTTATTCTAAATTTTAAAGAAAATAAAGAAATATGAATAAGCGGTTTTATCCGCTCAAATGTTATTCTAAATTTTAAAGAAAATAAAGAAATATGAATAAGCGGTTTTATCCGCTCAAATGTTATTCTAAATTTTAAAGAAAATAAAGAAATATGAATAAGCGGTTTTATCCGCTCAAATGTTATTCTAAATTTTAAAGAAGAAAATAAAGAAATATGAATAAGCGGTTTTATATCCGCTCAAATGTTATTCTAAATTTTAAAGAAAATAAAGAAATATGAATAAGCGGTTTTATCCGCTCAAATGTTATTCTAAATTTTAAAGAAAATAAAGAAATATGAATAAGCGGTTTTATCCGCTCAAATGTTATTCTAAATTTTAAAGAAAATAAAGAAATATGAATAAGCGGTTTTATCCGCTCAAATGTTATTCTAAATTTTAAAGAAAATAAAGAAATATGAATAAACGGTTTTATCCGCTCAAATGTTATTCTAAATTTTAAAGAAAATAAAGAAATATGAAATAAGCGGTTTTATCCGCTCAAATGTTATTCTAAATTTTAAAGAAAATAAAGAAATATGAATAAGCGGTTTTATCCGCTCAAATTTTATTCTAAATTTTAAAGAAAATAAAGAAATATGAATAAGCGGTTTTATCCGCTCAAATGTTATTCTAAATTTTAAAGAAAATAAAGAAATATGAATAAACGGTTTTATCCGCTCAAATGTTATTCTAAATTTTAAAGAAAATAAAGAAATATGAAAATAACGGTTTTATCCGCTCAAATGTTATTCTAAATTTTAAAGAAAATAAAGAAATATGAATAAGCGGTTTTATCCGCTCAAATGTTATTCTAAATTTTAGAGAAAATAAAGAAATATGAATAAACGGTTTTATCCGCTCAAATGTTATTCTAAATTTTAAAGAAAATAAAGAAATATGAATAAGCGGTTTATCCGCTCAAATGTTATTCTAAATTTTAAAGAAAATAAAGAAATATGAATAAGCGGTTTTATCCGCTCAAATGTTATTCTAAATTTTAAAGAAAATAAAGAAATATGAATAAGCGGTTTTATCCGCTCAAATGTTATTCTAAATTTTAAAGAAAATAAAGAAATATGAATAAACGGTTTTATCCGCTCAAATGTTATTCTAAATTTTAAAGAAAATAAAGAAATATGAATAAGCGGTTTTATCCGCTCAAATGTTATTCTAAATTTTAAAGAAAATAAAGAAATATGAATAAGCGGTTTTATCCGCTCAAATGTTATTCTAAATTTTAAAGAAAATAAAGAAATATGAATAAGCGGTTTTATCCGCTCAAATGTTATTCTAAATTTTAAAGAAAATAAAGAAATATGAATAAGCGGTTTTATCCGCTCATTTGTTATTCTAAATTTTAAAGAAAATAAAGAAATATGAATAAGCGGTTTTATCCGCTCAAATGTTATTCTAAATTTTAAAGAAAATAAAGAAATATGAATAAGCGGTTTTATCCGCTCAAATGTTATTCTAAATTTTAAAGAAAATAAAGAAATATGAATAAACGGTTTTATCCGCTCAAATGTTATTCTAAATTTTAAAGAAAATAAAGAAATATGAATAAACGGTTTTATCCGCTCAAATGTTATTCTAAATTTTAAAGAAAATAAAGAAATATGAATAAGCGGTTTTATCCGCTCAAATGTTATTCTAAATTTTAAAGAAAATAAAGAAATATGAATAAGCGGTTTTATCCGCTCAAATGTTATTCTAAATTTTAAAGAAAATAAAGAAATATGAATAAACGGTTTTATCCGCTCAAATGTTATTCTAAATTTTAAAGAAAATAAAGAAATATGAATAAGCGGTTTTATCCGCTCAAATGTTATTCTAAATTTTAAAGAAAATAAAGAAATATGAATAAGCGGTTTTATCCGCTCAAATGTTATTCTAAATTTTAAAGAAAATAAAGAAATATGAATAAGCGGTTTTATCCGCTCAAATGTTATTCTAAATTTTAAAGAAAATAAAGAAATATGAATAAGCGGTTTTATCCGCTCAAATGTTATTCTAAATTTTAAAGAAAATAAAGAAATATGAATAAACGGTTTTATCCGCTCAAATGTTATTCTAAATTTTAAAGAAAATAAAGAAATATGAATAAGCGGTTTTATCCGCTCAAATGTTATTCTAAATTTTAAAGAAAATAAAGAAATATGAATAAACGGTTTTATCCGCTCAAATGTTATTCTAAATTTTAAAGAAAATAAAGAAATATGAATAAGCGGTTTTATCCGCTCAAATGTTATTCTAAATTTTAAAGAAAATAAAGAAATATGAATAAACGGTTTTATCCGCTCAAATGTTATTCTAAATTTTAAAGAAAATAAAGAAATATGAATAAGCGGTTTTATCCGCTCAAATGTTATTCTAAATTTTAAAGAAAATAAAGAAATATGAATAAACGGTTTTATCCGCTCAAATGTTATTCTAAATTTTAAAGAAAATAAAGAAATATGAATAAGCGGTTTTATCCGCTCAAATGTTATTCTAAATTTTAAAGAAAATAAAGAAATATGAATAAGCGGTTTTATCCGCTCAAATGTTATTCTAAATTTTAAAGAAAATAAAGAAATATGAATAAGCGGTTTTATCCGCTCAAATGTTATTCTAAATTTTAAAGAAAATAAAGAAATATGAATAAACGGTTTTATCCGCTCAAATGTTATTCTAAATTTTAAAGAAAATAAAGAAATATGAATAAGCGGTTTTATCCGCTCAAATGTTATTCTAAATTTTAAAGAAAATAAAGAAATATGAATAAGCGGTTTTATCCGCTCAAATGTTATTCTAAATTTTAAAGAAAATAAAGAAATATGAATAAACGGTTTTATCCGCTCAAATGTTATTCTAAATTTTAAAGAAAATAAAGAAATATGAATAAGCGGTTTTATCCGCTCAAATGTTATTCTAAATTTTAAAGAAAATAAAGAAATATGAATAAACGGTTTTATCCGCTCAAATGTTATTCTAAATTTTAAAGAAAATAAAGAAATATGAATAAGCGGTTTTATCCGCTCAAATGTTATTCTAAATTTTAAAGAAAATAAAGAAATATGAATAAACGGTTTTATCCGCTCAAATGTTATTCTAAATTTTAAAGAAAATAAAGAAATATGAATAAACGGTTTTATCCGCTCAAATGTTATTCTAAATTTTAAAGAAAATAAAGAAATATGAATAAACGGTTTTATCCGCTCAAATGTTATTCTAAATTTTAAAGAAAATAAAGAAATATGAATAAGCGGTTTTATCCGCTCAAATGTTATTCTAAATTTTAAAGAAAATAAAGAAATATGAATAAGCGGTTTTATCCGCTCAAATGTTATTCTAAATTTTAAAGAAAATAAAGAAATATGAATAAGCGGTTTTATCCGCTCAAATGTTATTCTAAATTTTAAAGAAAATAAAGAAATATGAATAAACGGTTTTATCCGCTCAAATGTTATTCTAAATTTTAAAGAAAATAAAGAAATATGAATAAGCGGTTTTATCCGCTCAAATGTTATTCTAAATTTAAAGAAAATAAAGAAATATGAATAAGCGGTTTTATCAGGCCAAATGTTATTCTAAATTTTAAAGAAAATAAAGAAATATGAATAAACGGTTTTATCCGCTCAAATGTTATTCTAAATTTTAAAGAAAATAAAGAAATATGAATAAGCGGTTTTATCCGCTCAAATGTTATTCTAAATTTTAAAGAAAATAAAGAAATATGAATAAGCGGTTTTATCCGCTCAAATGTTATTCTAAATTTTAAAGAAAATAAAGAAATATGAATAAACGGTTTTATCCGCTCAAATGTTATTCTAAATTTTAAAGAAAATAAAGAAATATGAATAAGCGGTTTTATCCGCTCAAATGTTATTCTAAATTTTAAAGAAAATAAAGAAATATGAATAAGCGGTTTTATCCGCTCAAATGTTATTCTAAATTTTAAAGAAAATAAAGAAATATGAATAAACGGTTTTATCCGCTCAAATGTTATTCTAAATTTTAAAGAAAATAAAGAAATATGAATAAGCGGTTTTATCCGCTCAAATTTTATTCTAAATTTTAGAGAAAATAAAGAAATATGAATAAACGGTTTTATCCGCTCAAATGTTATTCTAAATTTTAAAGAAAATAAAGAAATATGAATAAACGGTTTTATCCGCTCAAATGTTATTCTAAATTTTAAAGAAAATAAAGAAATATGAATAAACGGTTTTATCCGCTCAAATGTTATTCTAAATTTTAAAGAAAATAAAGAAATATGAATAAGCGGTTTTATCCGCTCAAATGTTATTCTAAATTTTAAAGAAAATAAAGAAATATGAATAAACGGTTTTATCCGCTCAAATGTTATTCTAAATTTTAAAGAAAATAAAGAAATATGAATAAGCGGTTTTATCCGCTCAAATGTTATTCTAAATTTTAAAGAAAATAAAGAAATATGAATAAGCGGTTTTATCCGCTCAAATGTTATTCTAAATTTTAAAGAAAATAAAGAAATATGAATAAGCGGTTTTATCAGCTCAAATGTTATTCTAAATTTTAAAGAAAATAAAGAAATATGAATAAGCGGTTTTATCCGCTCAAATGTTATTCTAAATTTTAAAGAAAATAAAGAAATATGAATAAGCGGTTTTATCCGCTCAAATGTTATTCTAAATTTTAAAGAAAATAAAGAAATATGAATAAGCGGTTTTATCAGGCCAAATGTTATTCTAAATTTTAAAGAAAATAAAGAAATATGAATAAGCGGTTTTATCCGCTCAAATGTTATTCTAAATTTTAAAGAAAATAAAGAAATATGAATAAGCGGTTTTATCCGCTCAAATGTTATTCTAAATTTTAAAGAAAATAAAGAAATATGAATAAGCGGTTTTATCCGCTCAAATGTTATTCTAAATTTTAAAGAATATAAAGAAATATGAATAAGCGGTTTTATCCGCTCAAATGTTATTCTAAATTTTAAAGAAAATAAAGAAATATGAATAAACGGTTTTATCCGCTCAAATGTTATTCTAAATTTTAAAGAAAATAAAGAAATATGAATAAGCGGTTTTATCCGCTCAAATGTTATTCTAAATTTAAAAAAAAATAAAGAAATATGAATAAGCGGTTTTATCCGCTCAAATGTTATTCTAAATTTTAAATAAAATAAAGAAATATGAATAAACGGTTTTATCCGCTCAAATGTTATTCTAAATTTTAAAGAAAATAAAGAAATATGAATAAACGGTTTTATCCGCTCAAATGTTATTCTAAATTTTAAAGAAAATAAAGAAATATGAATAAACGGTTTTATCCGCTCAAATGTTATTCTAAATTTTAAAGAAAATAAAGAAATATGAATAAGCGGTTTTATCCGCTCAAATGTTATTCTAAATTTTAAAGAAAATAAAGAAATATGAATAAGCGGTTTTATCCGCTCAAATGTTATTCTAAATTTTAAATAAAATAAAGAAATATGAATAAACGGTTTTATCCGCTCAAATGTTATTCTAAATTTTAAAGAAAATAAAGAAATATGAATAAACGGTTTTATCCGCTCAAATGTTATTCTAAATTTTAAAGAAAATAAAGAAATATGAATAAACGGTTTTATCCGCTCAAATGTTATTCTAAATTTTAAAGAAAATAAAGAAATATGAATAAGCGGTTTTATCCGCTCAAATGTTATTCTAAATTTTAAAGAAAATAAAGAAATATGAATAAACGGTTTTATCCGCTCAAATGTTATTCTAAATTTTAAAGAAAATAAAGAAATATGAATAAGCGGTTTTATCCGCTCAAATGTTATTCTAAATTTTAAAGAAAATAAAGAAATATGAATAAGCGGTTTTATCCGCTCAAATGTTATTCTAAATTTTAAAGAAAATAAAGAAATATGAATAAGCGGTTTTATCAGGCCAAATGTTATTTTAAATTTTAAAGAAAATAAAGAAATATGAATAAGCGGTTTTATCCGCTCAAATGTTATTCTAAATTTTAAAGAAAATAAAGAAATATGAATAAGCGGTTTTATCCGCTCAAATGTTATTCTAAATTTTAAAGAAAATAAAGAAATATGAATAAGCGGTTTTATCAGGCCAAATGTTATTCTAAATTTTAAAGAAAATAAAGAAATATGAATAAGCGGTTTTATCCGCTCAAATGTTATTCTAAATTTTAAAGAAAATAAAGAAATATGAATAAGCGGTTTTATCCGCTCAAATGTTATTCTAAATTTTAAAGAAAATAAAGAAATATGAATAAACGGTTTTATCCGCTCAAATGTTATTCTAAATTTTAAAGAAAATAAAGAAATATGAATAAACGGTTTTATCCGCTCAAATGTTATTCTAAATTTTAAAGAAAATAAAGAAATATGAATAAACGGTTTTATCCGCTCAAATGTTATTCTAAATTTTAAAAAAAATAAAGAAATATGAATAAGCGGTTTTATCCGCTCAAATGTTATTCTAAATTTTAAATAAAATAAAGAAATATGAATAAACGGTTTTATCCGCTCAAATGTTATTCTAAATTTTAAAGAAAATAAAGAAATATGAATAAACGGTTTTATCCGTTCAAATGTTATTCTAAATTTTAAAGAAAATAAAGAAATATGAATAAACGGTTTTATCCGCTCAAATGTTATTCTAAATTTTAAAGAAAATAAAGAAATATGAATAAGCGGTTTTATCCGCTCAAATGTTATTCTAAATTTTAAAGAAAATAAAGAAATATGAATAAACGGTTTTATCCGCTCAAATGTTATTCTAAATTTTAAAGAAAATAAAGAAATATGAATAAGCGGTTTTATCCGCTCAAATGTTATTCTAAATTTTAAAGAAAATAAAGAAATATGAATAAGCGGTTTTATCCGCTCAAATGTTATTCTAAATTTTAAAGAAAATAAAGAAATATGAATAAGCGGTTTTATCCGCTCAAATGTTATTCTAAATTTTAAAGAAAATAAAGAAATATGAATAAACGGTTTTATCCGCTCAAATGTTATTCTAAATTTTAAAGAAAATAAAGAAATATGAATAAGCGGTTTTATCCGCTCAAATGTTATTCTAAATTTTAAAGAAAATAAAGAAATATGAATAAGCGGTTTTATCCGCTCAAATGTTATTCTAAATTTTAAAGAAAATAAAGAAATATGAATAAGCGGTTTTATCCGCTCAAATGTTATTCTAAATTTTAAAGAAAATAAAGAAATATGAATAAGCGGTTTTATCCGCTCAAATGTTATTCTAAATTTTAAAGAAAATAAAGAAATATGAATAAGCGGTTTTATCCGCTCAAATGTTATTCTAAATTTTAAAGAAAATAAAGAAATATGAATAAGCGGTTTTATCCGCTCAAATGTTATTCTAAATTTTAAAGAAAATAAAGAAATATGAATAAACGGTTTTATCCGCTCAAATGTTATTCTAAATTTTAAAGAAAATAAAGAAATATGAATAAGCGGTTTTATCCGCTCAAATGTTATTCTAAATTTTAAAGAAAATAAAGAAATATGAATAAGCGGTTTTATCCGCTCAAATGTTATTCTAAATTTTAAAGAAAATAAAGAAATATGAATAAACGGTTTTATCCGCTCAAATGTTATTCTAAATTTTAAAGAAAATAAAGAAATATGAATAAGCGGTTTTATCCGCTCAAATGTTATTCTAAATTTTAAAGAAAATAAAGAAATATGAATAAACGGTTTTATCCGCTCAAATGTTATTCTAAATTTTAAAGAAAATAAAGAAATATGAATAAGCGGTTTTATCCGCTCAAATGATATTCTAAATTTTAAAGAAAATAAAGAAATATGAATAAGCGGTTTTATCCGCTCAAATGTTATTCTAAATTTTAAAGAAAATAAAGAAATATGAATAAGAGGTTTTATCCGCTCAAATGTTATTCTAAATTTTAAAGAAAATAAAGAAATATGAATAAACGGTTTTATCCGCTCAAATGTTATTCTAAATTTTAAAGAAAATAAAGAAATATGAATAAGCGGTTTTATCCGCTCAAATGTTATTCTAAATTTTAAAGAAAATAAAGAAATATGAATAAGCGGTTTTATCCGCTCAAATGTTATTCTAAATTTTAAAGAAAATAAAGAAATATGAATAAGCGGTTTTATCCGCTCAAATGTTATTCTAAATTTTAAAGAAAATAAAGAAATATGAATAAACGGTTTTATCCGCTCAAATGTTATTCTAAATTTTAAAGAAAATAAAAAAATATGAATAAGCGGTTTTATCCGCTCATATGTTATTCTAAATTTTAAAGAAAATAAAGAAATATGAATAAACGGTTTTATCCGCTCAAATGTTATTCTAAATTTTAAAGAAAATAAAGAAATATGAATAAGCGGTTTTATCCGCTCAAATGTTATTCTAAATTTTAAAGAAAATAAAGAAATATGAATAAACGGTTTTATCCGCTCAAATGTTATTCTAAATTTTAAAGAAAATAAAGAAATATGAATAAACGGTTTTATCCGCTCAAATGTTATTCTAAATTTTAAAGAAAATAAAGAAATATGAATAAACGGTTTTATCCGCTCAAATGTTATTCTAAATTTTAAAGAAAATAAAGAAATATGAATAAGCGGTTTTATCCGCTCAAATGTTATTCTAAATTTTAAAGAAAATAAAGAAATATGAATAATATGTTTTATCAGGCCAAATGTTATTCTAAATTTTAAAGAAAATAAAGAAATATGAATAAGCGGTTTTATCAGGCCAAATGTTATTCTAAATTTTAAAGAAAATAAAGAAATATGAATAAGAGGTTTTATCAGGCCAAATGTTATTCTAAATTTTAAAGAAAATAAAAAATAAGAATAAGCGGTTTTATCAGGCCAAATGTTATTCTAAATTTTAAAGAAAATAAAAAATAAGAATAAGCGGTTTTATAAGGCCAAATGTTATTCTAAATTTTAAAGAAAATAAAGAAATATGAATAAGCGGTTTTATCCGCTCAAATGTTATTCTAAATTTTAAAGAAAATAAAGAAATATGATAAACGGTTATATCCGCTCAAATGTTATTCTAAATTTTAAAGAAAATAAAGAAATATGAATAAGCGGTTTTATCCGCTCAAATGTTATTATAAATTTTAAAGAAAATAAAGAAATATGAATAAACGGTTTTATCCGCTCAAATGTTATTCTAAATTTTAAAGAAAATAAAGAAATATGAATAAGAGGTTTTATCAGGCCAAATGTTATTCTAAATTTTAAAGAAAATAAAGAAATATGAATAAGCGGTTTTATCAGGCCAAATGTTATTCTAAATTTTAAAGAAAATAAAGAAATATGAATAAGCGGTTTTATCAGGCCAAATGTTATTCTAAATTTTAAAGAAAATAAAGAAATATGAATAAGAGGTTTTATCAGGCCAAATGTTATTCTAAATTTTAAAGAAAATAAAGAAATATGAATAAGCGGTTTTATCCGCTCAAATGTTATTCTAAATTTTAAAGAAAATAAAGAAATATGAATAAGCGGTTTTATCCGCTCAAATGTTATTCTAAATTTTAAAGAAAATAAAGAAATATGAATAAGCGGTTTTATCCGCTCAAATGTTATTCTAAATTTTAAAGAAAATAAAGAAATATGAATAAGCGGTTTTATCCGCTCAAATGTTATTCTAAATTTTAAAAAAATAAAGAAATATGAATAAACGGTTTTATTCGCTCAAATTTTATTCTAAATTTTAAAGAAAATAAAGAAATATGAATAAGCGGTTTTATCCGCTCAAATGTTATTCTAAATTTTAAAGAAAATAAAGAAATATGAATAAGCGGTTTTATCCGCTCAAATGTTATTCTAAATTTTAAAGAAAATAAAGAAATATGAATAAGCGGTTTTATCCGCTCAAATGTTATTCTAAATTTTAAAGAAAATAAAGAAATATGAATAAACGGTTTTATCCGCTCAAATGTTATTCTAAATTTTAAAGAAAATAAAGAAATATGAATAAACGGTTTTATCCGCTCAAATGTTATTCTAAATTTTAAAGAAAATAAAGAAATATGAATAAGAGGTTTTATCAGGCCAAATGTTATTCTAAATTTTAAAGAAAATAAAGAAATATGAATAAGCGGTTTTATCAGGCCAAATGTTATTCTAAATTTTAAAGAAAATAAAGAAATATGAATAAGCGGTTTTATCAGGCCAAATGTTATTCTAAATTTTAAAGAAAATAAAGAAATATGAATAAGAGGTTTTATCAGGCCAAATGTTATTCTAAATTTTAAAGAAAATAAAGAAATATGAATAAGCGGTTTTATCCGCTCAAATGTTATTCTAAATTTTAAAGAAAATAAAGAAATATGAATAAGCGGTTTTATCCGCTCAAATGTTATTCTAAATTTTAAAGAAAATAAAGAAATATGAATAAGCGGTTTTATCCGCTCAAATGTTATTCTAAATTTTAAAGAAAATAAAGAAATATGAATAAGCGGTTTTATCCGCTCAAATGTTATTCTAAATTTTAAAAAAATAAAGAAATATGAATAAACGGTTTTATCCGCTCAAATTTTATTCTAAATTTTAAAGAAAATAAAGAAATATGAATAAGCGGTTTTATCCGCTCAAATGTTATTCTAAATTTTAAAGAAAATAAAGAAATATGAATAAGCGGTTTTATCCGCTCAAATGTTATTCTAAATTTTAAAGAAAATAAAGAAATATGAATAAGCGGTTTTATCCGCTCAAATGTTATTCTAAATTTTAAAGAAAATAAAGAAATATGAATAAGCGGTTTTATCCGCTCAAATGTTATTCTAAATTTTAAAGAAAATAAAGAAATATGAATAAACGGTTTTATCCGCTCAAATGTTATTCTAAATTTTAAAGAAAATAAAGAAATATGAATAAGCGGTTTTATCCGCTCAAATGTTATTCTAAATTTTAAAGAAAATAAAGAAATATGAATAAGCGGTTTTATCCGCTCAAATGTTATTCTAAATTTTAAAGAAAATAAAGAAATATGAATAAGCGGTTTTATCCGCTCAAATGTTATTCTAAATTTTAAAGAAAATAAAGAAATATGAAGAAAAAAAAAGAAATATGAATAAGAGGTTTTATCCGCTCAAATGTTATTCTAAATTTTAAAGAAAATAAAGAAATATGAATAAACGGTTTTATCCGCTCAAATGTTATTCTAAATTTTAAAGAAAATAAAGAAATATGAATAAGCGGTTTTATCCGCTCAAATGTTATTCTAAATTTTAAAGAAAATAAAGAAATATGAATAAGCGGTTTTATCCGCTCAAATGTTATTCTAAATTTTAAAGAAAATAAAGAAATATGAATAAGCGGTTTTATCCGCTCAAATGTTATTCTAAATTTTAAAGAAAATAAAGAAATATGAATAAACGGTTTTATCCGCTCAAATGTTATTCTAAATTTTAAAGAAAATAAAAAAATATGAATAAGCGGTTTTATCCGCTCAAATGTTATTCTAAATTTTAAAGAAAATAAAGAAATATGAATAAACGGTTTTATCCGCTCAAATGTTATTCTAAATTTTAAAGAAAATAAAGAAATATGAATAAGCGGTTTTATCCGCTCAAATGTTATTCTAAATTTTAAAGAAAATAAAGAAATATGAATAAACGGTTTTATCCGCTCAAATGTTATTCTAAATTTTAAAGAAAATAAAGAAATATGAATAAACGGTTTTATCCGCTCAAATGTTATTCTAAATTTTAAAGAAAATAAAGAAATATGAATAAACGGTTTTATCCGCTCAAATGTTATTCTAAATTTTAAAGAAAATAAAATTATTAAAGAAAATAAAATTAATAAAAATAAATAAAATTAATAAAATTAAATTATTAAAGAAAATAAAATTAATAAAATTAAAATTAATGTTATTCTAAATTTTAAAGAAAATAAAATTATTTATCATATTATGTAAATTAATTTTTATTTAAACCAAGTTTACTTTAATTTAATAAAACTTTTATAATTTGTTTATGCTCCTTTAGTGTTGTAAATTTATTTGATAGATAACATTATGCATATTGTAAGAGAGAATTTCACTTTTAAATCGTGTATTTCTTTTTAAATTGAATAAATAAATTGTTAGTTTTTAAGATAATAATTAATATATTGTTCCAGCAAATATCCTTAAGCCCACCGAATGAACTTTAGTAGCAACAAATGCACTTTAGTCCCACAAACTCGTTTTAATACTAACAAAGCAACGCCTTATATATTGGTGAAGTTTTATTTTATATATTATCAAATACTTGTTGAATAATTTTTATTTTTTGTTTATCTCACCAACTTTAATATTTTGTCTATTTATTTAATGTTTGCATGTTTACAATTAGTATTGAATTTATACAATAGTTTCTTTTAAATATTTTGTAAAAATTTTGCGCTTTTTATTTTAGATACTTATTTTTTCATTTTTCATCTTTTTTTTCATTTTCCTTATTTTGAATTTTATTTTAGAATTCATATAAAGCATCCATTCGGAAAATTATTTATCATATTATGTAAATTAATTTTTATTTAAACCAAAGTAATGCGCAAAGCAATTTTTCAATTAATTTTTCAATTAATGTAGAATTTTGAAAATGAATTTCTATATATTTAATAAAGACGTTAGTTCTTTATGCGATAAACAACGTTTAAAGCAGTTTGGGTCAGTGGCAAATTCATTAACTCAGTCAATGAATACATTTTTATAATAATACTTTTTTATAACCTTTACTTTATTTAAAGATTTTACTTTATTTACAAAATTAATTTATAATTTTTTCTTTCACTTATTGTGTCTAAGCTTTACATTTGATGAGAGAAGTGGCCATTATTTTTCTAATTTAAATTTTATGGGAGAATCTATTTGTCATAATTTCCTTATCAACAATATTGAATGGCAGAACCTTAATTACATTTCTGTATTTTAAAATGTATTTTAAAATTTGAAATAAAATAATTAATATTTATTTTAAGAAAAGAAAAACTATTTTATTTATCACATTTAAAAAATAAATATGAATATGGATGAGTAAAAAGATAAATTAATTTATTCATTGTTATTTATTTAATTTATTAATTCTGGTCAGATCAGGACACGCCTAACTTTTTTATTTTTAATAAAATGGATATATTCTTTATCTAATATCTAATCTAATATATCTAATATCTTTTTCCATAATAACTGATGTACTTAAATGGCTGATCTCTTAGTTTTCACTTACTATTAGGTTGTGTCATAAATAATTAGCCCTCCTTAAACAATGTAAGTTTGAAAATTCATATCTCACTGTTCTGAAAACCAATCTGTTTAATTTTTTTGTCATATATTCTCAATGATGTCTTCTTCATTTTCTGAAAGATTTGAAATTTTTCCTCTACTAACAAATTTTTTACGATTTTTTAAAATTTAAGGCAAAACTATGAAATCAGTTGATTTTGAGGCAAAATCACGGTGTATCAATCGACCCTTCTTAACTTGTTTCCCGTTTCAAATAAAATTATGATAATTTTTGTAAGCGAGCAGGTGAGTGCCTGTCCCAATATACACATTTTATATTTTGGATTGGCTTTGATTCAGGGGAGAACGGAATTCTTATCTATTGTTGGTTGACATCCAAGACGTTCTGCTTCTTTCAGCTCCTCTCTACCTTTCTTTTATTTGAATGACAATCTTTTTTCTGTGGAATACGAGATAACATCTCCTTACTTCTATTAGCATATTTTGCGCCATGATTGCTTATCCGAATATCCAAGTTTAAACTCATAATTTAGGTGGACGCTAATTTCATAGTTTTGCATTAAATTTTAAAAAATCGTAAAAAATTTGTAAGTAGAGGAAAAATTTCAAATCTTTCTGAAAATGAAGAAGACGTAATAGCTATAATTTAGCTATAATTAGACGTAATAGCTATAATTTGTAAAGTTATATGAAATGCTTCTCCATCATCTAAGTTGCGCATTAAGGTATATTTCTCCACTTCGGAGCCATTTACTGAGTCCACTGAGCATTTAACTGGAATTGTCGTACACATCAATATGATTAATAGTTAATAAACTTCTTAACCACTTATTTTCTTAACCACTTATATTTCTGTCTTAACCACTTATTTTCTATCGAGGATCGAGTTAAAGCATTACTAAATAAAGTTTAATCTCCGAATAAAATAGGTAAAACATCAATGCAGATCATTTCACCAAAGGCTTTGTCTGCCGCTTGGAATCTGAACTTTTGTGTCCATGCATCTTAATTTGTTAATTTAACTTTATGTTATTGATCTTAATTTATATATGTAAAGTTCAGATTTAATTCTCATAACTTTAGAAAATATTTCACAACCAGTTTAAATTTTTACTAAAATATAAATCCAATAAAATTTAATTCATATGTTGTCCATTCCTGGATCGTGGCACCAATTTTAAATTAGCTAAATAATTTTTTAATTTAATTTATATTTTAATTAGATAAGTTAATGTTCTCAATTTTAATTAAATTAAGAATATTAAGTTATAATATTAATTTTGTTTCATAAAATATCGTTTTTAAATTAATTTTATAAATAATTATATAATTTTGAATTGGTATTCACAGTTAGGATATAATAAGAAGCTTTAATAATTGTAATAATTTATTTCAAATTTTCTTTTGAAAATTTAAACCATTTATGTCGTACACAAAGCTGATCGAAATATTTAAAGACATACATTTGTTAATGCTTATAAGGCGATCTTATCTTTGTTTTTTTTAAATTTAACTCAATTCTATAAAAAGAACAATTTCTCTAAAATAATTTAATGAAAAAAATCCTATTTACTCAGTTTATGAGATGATTGTTAATTAAATATTTTATTTGTTCCAAATGTCTTTAAATTTTACATTATACTTTAGAATGCTTTTTAATATTATTATGCTTTTTAGGAATTTAACGTTAACAACATGATATAAAATATATATTACATTAAAATTTTAGTTTTCCTCATATTTTCTAATATTTATTAAAGTTTTAAATTTTATTATCGATAATTTATTATAAAAAATATTTTCATTCCTTATTCTTTATCTCAAACAACTAATAATTTAGTTATTGATTTGTTTTATTATGTTTTTGAATGAATGTACGATGTCTTTAAAATTAAATTTGTTCATATTTTGCTATTAAATAGATTTAAAATACTTTTGTAAAACTATTTCATTGTGTTGCATTTTTATTTTTTCTTTTATCTATCTTTTCATTTATACTTTATTTTTATTTTATACAAATATTGATTGTTAAAATAAAATTTCTTTTTATATGTTATTTATATTAATAAATGTCTGAACAGAACGTAAGAAAATAAATTTTATATATTTTTAAATTATTAAATTGCTAAGATAGTACGTCTTGAAAATTTGGAAATTACCAAAATAAAATTTAATATTTTATTCATACTTTTAAAAATATATGTCCAAATTTGCAAAAAAGCATCTCATAATGTTGTGAAAAATGTTGTTGCAAATATGAATATAATATGGAATTTAGAAAGTTTGTGTCGTAGTAAAATAATTGTTTAATATTTTCTAATTTGCAAATTCATGAAAATAATGATTTTCTGTTTTTTAAAAAAATAAACTGAAAATGTGTGAGTGCTTTTGATAGATAAATAAAAGAGCACTATCCCTTTTTAATTTAGTTGTTTACTATTATTTTTTAAATAAAATCCAGTCTTAGCACAAAACATAGTAAAACTACTAAACGAAATTAAAATGAAAAAAACAATTATGAGGATATAAGTTTCCAAAAAATAGTAATTTTAATGAATTATAATATTTTCACAAAATTTGTGAATATTTTTTAAGATCCGTGAATTTTATTCCTTCTATTAACAAAATTTTTTAATTTTCTTCCTTCTCGAAGAATACTGTGTATTATAATTCATATTATTAGTTTTATTTGTATTTTATTTTTTAAGATAAGATTTTAGAAAAATCAAATTTAATAATAAATTAGAAAATTTTTACTAAAAGTTAAACATTACTTTAAGCCCTTTTTTTCGGCCGACTTAGTCATCTTCTGAAGATTCTTACGCAGTTTTTGTTTCTCAACCATGCTGAGTTCATTTAAATTCTTGTTGTTAACATTAGTAATTTTCATGCTTGGGAACGTTTTCTTTATGTCGATTTCAGGGGTTGCCTTCGCAAACTTTTCTATAAACTTTGCCACCTGAAACTCAATGTTAGTAATAGATTCTAAAAGTTTATAAACCTTTTCATTACTTTATCGCAGAAATTTAACAAAATGTTTTAGTTTCAATTCAATTATTTGTTTATAAATTTAAATTAATTGAAGTATTTGATTATTATTAATGATAGATTTAATATTATTGAATAATGTTGTGGAATATGAAGCTTTATATTATTAAAAATTTTATCTTTTGCCTTTTTATTATAATCATAATTTTTTATTGATTATATTTTTAATCATTTGTTGTCTTTTAAAGTTCATCTTATAATTTTAGCCTGATCTTATTTTTATAGATCAGGCTATAATTTTAGCCTGATCTTATAATTTTGCCTGAAATTTTTTTAATATTTTTTTATGATCCTTTATTGTTAATTTTACGATTATATTTTAAATTAATTAATAACATTAATTTGATTAACAGATTTTTATTAATTTGTTTTGTTGTAATAGGTTAAAAAGCCTAGTGTTTTTTCTCTTATTTTATAAAAATTTAAATATTTGAAAAAAATAATAATCTATAAAATACATGATTGATATAAAATGCATAATGATAAAAGAAGCAAGGTAAAAGTCAGTGGAAGACGCAAGAATATTAGCAGATGTATTTCCCGTAAATTTTACGGCTTTTCGTATGTTGTGAATGCTGAATAGTAATTTAGATTTGCCTTACTAAAACGAAAACAATTTTATAGAAATGAGTAGAGAATTATGAAATGTCAATTAACTATTTTGTATTATACTGAGAATCGCTTCAAATCTATTTAATCTTCTTGCTAAATTAATTTCAGTTTTATATCTTATAATATATTAAAAATTTAATTAAAGTCTAATGAAATTATTATGTACATTATTCTTAATTTACTAAATTTGTTTCTGATTATATTTATTTGGAACATTATTTCAAATGTTCGAATGTTGCGGGTGACATACATACTTCCTTTCTGTACTACAACTTATTAATTTTATAGTTTGTCCATAAAAAATTAACCTGAACACTCCTGTACGATTAGTTCCACACCAACGATTGGGTTAATTTAAAATTATTTAAATGAATCCTTGCTTAAAAATTAAACTATAATTTTTCAGGGAAAATTAAAAATTAAAGGTTAAATTTTAAATTAGGTTGTAGTATTTTATTGAGTAGTAATCAGTAAATAATCGATGTCGAATTTGCAATAATCAAATAACCATGTAATCAAGTAACCTTTTCATATTTTGTGTCAATAACCTTGTAATATTTGATGAACTTATATTATGTATAAAGTAGTGGGTTGAAGAAAAATTATTATCACAATTTTAATAGAAATTGACGCTAATGTGTAAAATTCCTCTGACTCCTTGAGAATGGTCGACATTAAGTTCAGGACCTGTTTCGAATTAATAAGTAAGAAATTTATTTATATTTCGGAAAATATTTTGAATAAATTGACCAATATCTTTGGATAACAACATTTTACTATAAAATAATAATTGGGATATCAGGTTAGAGATATATATGTAAGTGAAATAGTGTGAAAAGTATAACTGATATTTATTTTTATTATTTAATAATTATTCTAAATTTTCATAAGCATTCCATGCCGTATATTTATTAGTTTTTAAATTAAGCTTATTTGATTGAAATTTATTTTTACATTAACAAGAATTAGTTTTTCTAACTAGTTTAATATTTTAATTTAATTTTCAATGAATATGCCAGATTAATTTTTTATTTTACAATCATTTTAACCAATTCTGTTAAAACTACTCAAACTAATGCTGTTATCAACATATAATTTAAAGAAAGCGTAAAATTAATTATTTTTCTCTATTTATTTTTATTTCTTTCTATTTTTATATTCTTTATCTTTAATTATAACTTGCAGTTTCCTTGGAATTAAAAGTAGCTTGTGTTCTGCCTTGGAAATATTAATTGGAATTATTAAACTATAGGCTAAGTGGAATTCAATTTATAGAATTTTTCTTGCTTACATGTATTATAAAAGAATTTTGATTCAATTTACTCATGTATTTTATTTTGTAGCTAAAATTTTGCAGTATATATCTTTATAATTATTTTAATTTTTATAAATTATATTGTTTATATTGTTTCTCTAGTTTATTTATATTGCTTCTTATATTGTTTCTCTAAATACATGATACAATATTTTACATATTTGCTCATAAATTGGGAAAATTCTGTTATTGTTAAAATGATGCTAAATTGTAATTTAATAAATATCTGTACATATTTTTAATACGCATATATTTTTTTATTTATCATCGTTTATAATTTAAATTATGTATTATAAATATATTCATTATATCTATAAATATATTTAGATAATTTATTGTATATCGTATGAAAATGGCTGTTACATATTATAGAACCAACGAATAATAATATTATAACGAATTATACATTCCTTTTTATAATTTATCGTTATTTCAATTTTGTTGTAAGAAAAAAATGTTCATATTCTATTATTTTAAAATTTTTAAACTAATAATTAATCAGCTTCCTTGATTAAATAAAAACTTTATCTATTGGAACCTGTTTGTTGTTTCAATATTTCATAAAATTGCAGTTCTACATTTAATGTTAAAACATATTATATTCAATATTGAATGCTTTTTCAATGCTTTTTCGATTCATCTCTTGAAAATTACGATAAATTGTTTGTTTTGAACATTTTAATTTCTAAAAATTCACTGAGCGAAAAAATTTTTTGTTGAGCGCCGATTAAGCTGATTTTTCGCACAAATATTCAATAAAGTCTTATATAAAATCTCAGCAGTTAAAATTTGAAAAATTTAATATAACTAATGTTTCATAAAATTACTATATAGCACAGATATAATAACATCATTGATCGAAAACAATTAAATTATTTTAAATTTGATTAAGTTTATCATTTTTATTATCGTTTTTTTATTATTTTTCAATTATCGTTTTATAACATTAATAATTCTGAATTAATCCATCATCATTGAAATAAGAAATAAAGTTATTTTTTAAATTCTATTTCGAATTTTTAAAATTAGAATTTTAATTCCGAATAAAACATCTATTTTCGATAAAAAATGATTAAAAAACATGTTTATTTATAAATCTCTGCTCTGTGACTTTCCTGATATTAGTTAACAGAAACCCTATAATAATGTTGTGAATTCATATTATCATGGAGATTTAATAATTAAAAAGACATATAGCTAAAAATCTTTATAGCTGGAAGCCTTATTATACGGTAAAGCCTTTTAAAAAATAATAGTTGAGATTAGTTTTGCTTGCTGATTTCGTTTTTACTATTTAAAGGATAATATAAAAAATTTCAACGTATTTCAATTTTTTAACATATACTTGATTTAATCATAACACATTCTATTTAATCATTACGATTCTAATTTTTTTAGATTTCCAAAAAAGTTTTCAATGTTTAATTATATTGAAAAAACAAAATTTACTGATTGCAAAGTTAGTTATATATCAATTTAGTTATATATTAATGAAATAATTTAATTAATTATGAAGATCAATGTATTTATTGATAGAAAACTTATTAAATGGAGTTTCTTCCGTGGTGCCATGTGTTGGCGTATTGTAACAAAAATTAGCAATTTCTATATATTTATTTCTCATATTTTTTTTTATTTTCTATTACTATTTCGACATTTCATGGAAGAATAATATTCATGTAAAGGTAATCCATTCGAATTAATTCCCATTTTAACGATTTCTTTTCTAAATTGGAAATTTTTATTTCTGACTTCAAGTTTGATGGACATTGTTATTAAGTTGTTTTTTCCAATTATTTTTTTATTTTTTAGCTTTCTTTTATATATAATTTTATAACGAACTACGTGTAAATTATTTTCTTCGTTTATTTTTATTTAGTTGTTCGCCTGTAACTATCAAAGTGTTTTACCGGATGCACATCCATCAACATGGATGCACAAAAAACATGTGACGCACTCGCAGCTTCCTTTGGTCGAATTCATTAGATTTATTTTTTAGTTATTATTTTTCTTAGTTTTTGTTATTTTCTTATACTTTATAACTATTATAGCTACATATATCATATTATAGCTACATATATATAAATTCAAAAAAATCCGTTTAAATCTTCAGCGCGGTCATGACAAGTCAGCAAGGACTCGCAGCAGAGCATCTTCAGTGCGAGTCGAACAATAATATTTATATATCATATGTTTAATATTATATATCTCGGTAACTGTTTTGACTGAGAGGTTTTAAAATATAAGTTTTATAAATTTTTGTTTTAAATTTAATAATTGTAAAATTTCGACAATCTTGATTTGATCATATAAATCTATAGAAAACATATACATTCGATTTATGTGTCTACAGTTAACAAAAAATTTAAGCCTTCTTTAAATTTTTTTCATTATAATTCTTAATTCAAAATATTTTATTTAAATAAAATTTATAAAATTATTATTAAATACTCTAGGTTTTCAATTATTTAATTTTAAATTTTCTAATATTACTAATTTAATTATTTTTAAATATAAATTTTAAACAATACTAAAACTTTCATGAACTGTTATTGGGTGTTTTTAACACACATAAAATTTATTATTTCAGTCGATTTTATGTTAAAAATTTGTTCAGTATTTACTTCTTTAATAGTTATTGTAACATATTCTTCATTAAATTCAATAATATTTCTAGAATTCAATAATATTTCTTTCTTTTAATTTAATTGTAAATTAAAAGAAAATATTTCAAGGGAGATAATACTTCCCATTTACTAAATAAAGATTATAAAAATAAAACGAAGATAAATGATTTTTACAAGCTTAAAGGGAATTGAAAAGGAGTATAAATTAAGGTTTATGATATTCTTCGCAGACCCTCCCACCACAAAAAATGTGAAGTTGATTATTTACAATTAGAAATTGTGACTGGTGGTCAAATAGAAAGATTTACCTGGACATATTTATTACCATTTAATAGGTATTAAATAAGACTACAAAAATACACAAAAATAAATAAAGCAAAAGAAAATTTTTTAAGTAAACCTAAAAAATGTGTGGAGAAAATTTTTCCCTAAGTAATTTTCCACCACTGTACACTCTGTCCCAAAAATATACATCCACCTATATTTTGTGTTAACTTTTAATATTTCTTAAGTTTAGTACCCATTTTAGTTATATTAGTCTTTTTAGTGCCTAAAGGGACAGTAGAGATCGGACAAAAGACAAAATCAAATATTTGATCAAATAATTTGAAAATTATTTGATATTTGAAAAAATTTGATTTCTCCCAAAAGTCATCAAACAAATATTTGATCAAATAATTTGAGAATTATTTGATATTTGAAAAAATTTGATTTGAAAAGTCAAATATTTGATCAAATATCAAATTTTTAACTAAATTTTGGAATACCATGTAAATCTGTGTATTTGAGAGTATATCGGGGATATTAGGTTATGGAGATGATATCGGATGATTAAGATTGATGTGGAGGGATTAAGAGTTATATGAGGGAATTGTAAGGCTTAAGGGGGATATTAGGAGATTAAGAGTTGAAGTAATAAAGGGATATAACGTGCATCGGGATAACACTTTTAATCCATCTATATTCCTCCAAATCCGTCGATATGCATCACAAATCACTCTTTATCCCTCTTAATCCCTCCAAATCTGTCGATATCCATGCCAAATCCCACTATATCCCTCTTAGTCCCAAAATCCCTCCAAATCCGTCGATATCCATCCAAATTACCAGTTGTTTCTCTTAATCACTCGATATCCTCCAAATGCCCTGATATCCTCTTAATCATGCCAAATCAATTGATATATATTTTGATCGCCAAATCCATCTATATTCCCCTTAATCCACCTAAATTCCTCTTAATCCTCCCAAATCATCTAAAACGATCTACCTCTAATCCCTCAATATCACTGATATTCCCCAAAATCCCTTCTAAATTACTATACAAGGGGGACTCGATATCATTTGCCTCGGGATTTGTTCTGATACGATGAATAATTTGTCCTTGAGCAAAAATATCGGGTATCATATCGATTTTGTAAGGAAAATATGGCATCTTGGCGTAGTGACAGAAGACCCACAGACAGAAGACCCAAGGACAGAAGAACCACAGACAAAAGACCCACAGACAGAAGACCCACAAGTACAGAATACCCACAGACAAAAGACCCACAAGAAAATTTTTTAACTAAAACTTTAGAAATTTTTTTTTGAAATTTCTGAAAGAGAGTTCCAATTTTTCAAGGCACAAAATTAATTCTAAAGTTAACCAATAAAATTTTTGCCGTTAAATTTTATGGATGAGTGCAATTTAGATCATTAAATTAGAAAGTGATTTGAAGAGTCTGGTGATTAATTGGGATATGTAGGAATAGCGTGGGATATTGAGAATATAAGGGTAAGATCTCAAATCCACCGATATCTATTCTTATCCGTAAATTGTGTATAACAGGAACTAGGAGAAGGAATACTCCTATATCTTTCTTAACCAGTAAATCGGATATGTCAGGGAATTTAAAGGATGTAAACTTTTTAAGATTTTATAATTCCACTAATCCGCTTATATCCACAAATATCCCTCCATTTACTCAGAAATAATTAACTAATCTCTACTATTCCAAAGATCCCCGATATACTTGCATATCTCCAATACCCTTGATCGCTTATAATCCTTCTTAACCCTCCATGGGACTTAACTAACTCTCGAGAATTTGGGAAGGCCAATTAGTTATTTTTATACTATTTTTTATATCTGATTTTTTTACTACTCTTTGTAACGGTTTTATATAAACGCAACAATAATTATACAAAGATAAATAGTACTATACTTAAAAAACTAAAACAAATATGAAAAAATAGTTTGTAATGTTAATAATAATAAATTGCTTAACAACTCAATCATTAATGATTTTTTCGAATAATAATTATTGTGTTTGAAAAGTTATAATTAAATGAAAAATATATCTAGATTAAATTGTAAATTTAAATGAAATATATAAACCTATTATAATTATCTAAATTTATCTTAGCCTTACTTAAGCGGAATAAAAGTAATTATGATAATTATTCCTTTTAAATCAATAATCTAATTAATTCAATTTTCTTTTTGATCTGAGCAATATTAAAGAATTTTGAATAGCTAAAATTTATGAATAACTGTTAAAACAAGATAGTTAATAATAATAAGTAAATACTATAAACATTTACTTCAAAAGGTTTATATTAAAGTTTAAATTTTTTGGCAGATTTATTTGGTGTATATCAATAAAGAATGTGTATGAATACTTGAATATATATTTGAATATCTAAATATTAACAAGTATGTCAGATTGTATATTTATTCAAATATATTATTTAAAGAAGAACAGGCAAATATTCAGCATCGCTGCAGAACGCGCTTCTTTGCGCTTTATAGAAAACTACATTCAAAGTTTCCTTAACATAATATCTGAAAATTCATCCTTAGGCTATTAATTTAAATCTAATAAATAATTAGTTTTTTTTAGATTAATTAAAATCGCCTAAATTTATAATTAAATAATCATGAAATACTTTCAACATATTTCTTTTGGGTTGGATGGGTTTTAATGTATAAATATAAATTAATTAAAAATTATTAGTTAGAATATTCATCATAATAAAATAATATAATATATGTACATATTGTCTTTCGACTTAAATAGGAAATTTCATCAAAAATAAACAAAAGATTAAAGAAAATTAAAATTTATTACGAGATTAATTAATTTATTAAGGCGAGAAAAGAAGTAGAAAACTAGTTTTAAAATATAAAGATGAAATATTTCAAAAAGCAAAAAATATCGTTATAAATATTATTTTATGAATATTTTTTTATAAATATTTTTTTTAAATATTATTTTATAATATTTATAAAAATATTGTCGTATATAAATAATTTATATTATCGTTATAAATAAAAATATTATCGTTTATAATAATTTTATAAATATTATTTTATAATATTATGTTATTTATAAATATAAAAAACTATAACAATTTATAACTTTTGTGAAATCATGTGTTGGAAAAACAGCATTCATTAGAGAAATATAATTTTATTTAATTTTGATGAACTTAATATTATGAACGTTAATCAGTGCTCATCAGAATTACTACTCTGGTAGCGACCCCAAATTTTATAAAAATTTAAATATCACATCTAGATATATAGTAAAATTAAAGCAATGAGTTTAATATAATTTATAAAAATTGTGTGTTTAAAAGTCAGTGCCTACAGTATATAATCAATTTATATTCAAAAATTATATAGAAAAATACTGTATAATTTTCTGTATATCATATTTTATTGTCGCGTTGCGAATAATTTTCCCAATTAATCATATTTATTTTCCTTTCCGGTCGTTTATAAAAAATACTTTTTCCCAACAATTCCTAAGATTAAAGAGATAAAACTTCCTTATATAAACAATTTTCATTCTCTTTTCTCGGTTGCTTTTTCTGTGCTCATTTGTAGTAATTTAATTTCCTTCTTACAGCTTAGTAATCGCACTAGCTGGTTTTTTTCCTTATTTCTTATTCTGCTTATTCAATAAGCTAATCTTTAACCTTTCTCTATTAATTTACATATATTGTTCATAATCTTTTTGGAAATAAATATTGTTAAAGTAAACTTTTGTGTATTTACTGAGCCCCTAGGTTTAATTCGGAACTATAAGTGTCTCTTTTTCCGACATTATTTTAACTCATATTTTATTTATTTAAAAATTTCAGCATAAACACAAGCAGAAATTATATCATCAGAACTTATAAATATAAACATTTAAATTGAATATCATGTCTGTAAATTTTATAATTCAAGTTGATAAATACGCGATAGTATAAAATATTTTATAATAATTTTATTAGTGGATGAAATTATCGTTAAACGAAATTTAAAAAATTTATCTTATGTTAACTATTTTTATATTGATTAAATAAAACATCAATAATATATTCAGAATTATTTTATCCCGATATACTAAATAAACTAATTTATTTTTTATTTTGATATGTAAATTATATATTGATTAAAATAAAGAAATATGATTAAATATATCGTGCCGATGAAACTTCGGTATTCCCGTATTCATCAAATGCAATGTGTGTTAATAAAGTCGGGTCCCGAGGTGTGTTGCTAATTATAACGGGTCACGATAAGGTTTTTAAAAAAATTAGATAAAATTTTTTTCCAAATTTAAGTTCCATATAACAGTAATGCTCACCGGTCGCAACGACGGTTTTAAATGCCCACCTTTTGTTTTTCTTCCATGAAAATGCGTTGATACAGAAATTATAAAACAATTTAACAAAAATTGATTCTATCGTGGAATGGAAAAGTATGGATGGATGATAAAATTACTAAGAACTATTTAAACAAAATAATAAGATAATAAGAAACCAATTTAAAAATTTAATAACTGTTCGCTTATAAATAAAAAATTGAAGTGTGCAAATCAAAACTGCTAATTGATGTAAAGGTACACTAATTACTTAAAAGATATAAAAAAATATCAAAGTAAACGATTATTATCACACATTTAATAATTTGTACTAAAATAATTTCATAAAATGTACAAAAAATAAATAAAATGTATTTTTAATTATTATTTTTTTAAAAAGTAGAGTATAACTAAATCTGGTTTAAATTTAAAAAGTTTTTTTGAGAAAAACACTGGCTAGTTATAAATATAAAATTATTTAGGATAGATTTTAATTCTTTTTTTGATTTCAAAGTTGGTTTCTCTAACGAAGATTTTAAAAATGGTTAAAAAAATTTACTAAAAAATGGTAGGAAATATTTTGAATTAAATTAGATTATAATAATGAAAAAATTTTTAATTTTCTATCGTTTCTTCAAAAATTTTTCAGAAGTCTCTATGTAGTATAACATTATATTTGTTTCTTTCAACTTGGTAACTTCATAATTATAAATATTTTATCTCAAATTTTGTGTGCCGATTTATCAAATACATAAAATCAAAATAAAAATTTTAATTTAATTAATTTATATCAAAAAAATTTAAATTATAGATAATTTTTCTAATTTTTATTTAGTAGTTGGTCATCTGTTTAAATTTATGCATAAAATGTATATTTTACAGTTAATGTGCATATCTGATGGGAAATAATTCTAAATATATTATTTAATTAGTTAAGTATTTTTTAAATAAAAGTATTATCGAACTATTTAATAGTTTTTAATTTAATATATTATTTAAATATTTAATTTATTATTTCTTAATTTAAGCATTAGAAATAGAAGGTATAATAATAATTTCATAGTTTAACCATATCCATTTAATTCCATAATTTTTTGTAAGCAATCTGGGCATTTTTCCGATTTTCAATAATTTTTTAAGCTTCATTATTTTAATATTTATATTTTTCAGTTTTCTTCTATTTTCATTTGTCTATATATTTATACCAATTGAAGATTTATTATCTTTATGCTTATTTTTGTTTAAAATATAAAAAATAAGCATGATATTTAATTAATATATTTAAATAAAAATAATCACTTTTGGTAATTAATTATTTCATCATTGGATTGATATAAAGCTTAAACCCTAGGTCTTCAAGACAATTTGTTCCAAAAAGGAAATCATAACCAAATGGAGCATTAGATATTTGTGCTCTAACTTGTTTCATTAGATAATTACGCTTAACAAATGAATTTTCGCACTTATAAAATTTAATTCCTCGCTGATCATTTGAGCATTTTTTAAAGCATTGATCATTGTTACAAAGCTGCAGCACTGGTTCCAAGTTGTAAACTTATCAAAAAGTAGGTCATATTTTGACCCAAAGTCATATTTTGACATGAAGATGTTTGTAATTTCAGGAAGCTGCATTTTAAAATTAATATCACAGACTTTAAAATTATCTGTATTTTTATATAATCTAATGAATACTATAGTAAAAAATTTAATAAATTAAATAAGGTATTTAAAATAATTATTCTAATTCAAATGAAAAATATATTGTAAATTTACTTTGCTAAGTCTATATATCAACTATAAACATATTTTATATTTTAATAATAACTATACATTATTTTGTTTAATTTTCCCTAAAAGCCCAAAAAGCGTTTGTGGGAGAGCATTCAACTAATTGGTCGTTTCCGGTTAAGAGATGAATATACTTATGCTGCTGATTAATGAATTTGCTTCTTAAGCCTATTTTCATAATGGAGATCTTTTCATTTTGAAATTGGTCTAGTTTATCAATAAATGCCTTTCTTTCAATTAAGTTTAAATATTAATATTTTTTATGAAATTTATTTTATTTTTTAGTTTATTATTTGTTTTTTAAATAAAGTATATATAAAATTATGTGATTATTTTTTAAAAATTTTTATCACAGGCGTTTAATTATGTTAATATATTATACATTATTTACACATAATAACATTCATAATACTAATTCACATAATTATGGCGATTTCGTCTAGATAATTGCTGTAAATTTCTTCGGTAAATTATATATTATCTTTTAAAATACCATACTCTAATTATAATAAATAAAAATATTTATAGTATGGTATAAAAAGCTATCTCCATGTAGTCAGTCTCTGGTGACAGCAAAGCAGCCTCATAAAATGTTTTGAGAATACTTGTGTTTATATCTTCCAGAGCCTTGAATAGCAGAGAGTTGAAGTCAAAGTGGTGAGATTTGTTTTTGTTTTGCTGTTCAACATTTAATTGGAAAATTTCATAAATAATGTAAAAATCTTTTTTAATTATATAAAACAATTAATTACCATAGTTATAGTTATATAACCAATTGATTTTTAAATTAAATTTAAACGAAATATAATATTATTAATATCTTTATATTTTAATAATATTTTGCAAAGACAGTTAATGTTAAGATGAAATATACTTAAAATAATTTTTGACCTACATTTTTAATTTATATATTTAATATTTAACTTTAAATTGACCACTATGTGTAGACAATAAATAGTTGTTAATCAGTGTTTGATCACTTCGTTTCTATCGTCCCAACCTAAATAAGTAATTAAAACTATCATTTTTATTGTTATTTTAATAAGACAACACACGATTCAAACCAAAAAATTCTTTCAGGTAATTTGAAACTAAAATCCCATTGAAATTGGCTCTGCATTTCATTGTGAATATCAAGATTCTGATGTTTTAAAATTAGCTAAAATAAACGAAAACAAGATCGCTTTTATTCTTTTTTAATTTTTTTGTATCATTTATTATTTTTATATCAATTTAATTTATATTCATTTTAACTATTATTCTGACAATATACTATATAACCAAATTTAACATTTATCAAACGTATTATTCAATTATGTTTATATTCAATACACTCAATATAATATTTTTATCTGGAAACAATAAGTTTTTCTCACGGCATATCTATGGGATATATATTTTTACATTTTTTACAGAATAATCAATATCATTAGTTTGCCAAAATATATGAATCACACAATTAATCTAGAGGAGATAATAGTTACATTTTCCTTATTTTATTCTGTTTTATTTTTTGATAATTCTATTTTATTTTTCATTTACTATTTCATTTTGACTGATACAAAATATCTTTGAGATATTATTTACAAAATATTATTTACAAAGATATTATTTACAAAATATCTTTGGTCGAATCTAATTTTTAGATATAATTTCTTAACCTCAGAAAATTATTATTTTTATTAATACTTAAAACTATTATTAAATATTCAAAATTAGTGAAAATAAATTATTTTATTTTAATAATTCAAAAATTGTTTATGTTAAATTAGCAAATTTAAAATTATTGATTTATTGTTGATTGATTTATTTTCAAATTAACGTATCTTGCCGAACAATATTTTTAATTTTGGTTTCTTTATTCTTCTCTGATAATTTTATTTTATTCTTTCCCACGATTTTGCTCGAGACATAGCAACATAGATTTGGCCGTGTGGGAATGGTTCTTCAGTATAATCGTATCCAATTTTTTCAAAGTCTAAGACTGACTTTTGTTAATAGTAAAAGCAAATGCTAATTTTATCGGAAATTAATCTATTTAGCACAAATTTTTAATCTATTTAGCACATTAATGTTTATTTTATAACTTTGTATTACTTGTTTATTTTTCAACTTTATTCAACAAAATTAACATCTCTATTCTTGTCAATTAATTCATTAAATTATTTAATACATTTTATTTTGAATTATAAATCTATTCTCACTATACTCAGAATCTTCAATCTAAAAAATATTTCTAATTTGTTTAGTCGTTTAGTCCATTTTTGTTTTATTCAATTTTGTATGACAGAACGTTTTTTTCTTCTGTTTATTTCCCAAACCAAATGTTTTTAAAAAATAGGTGAATAAATTTGCATTTTTAAATAAAAAGAAGAAAAGTCGACCGCAAATTATAGCCGCCCGGCCTTACCATTGTCTAACAGATTTCATTTTATTGTATTTAAATTTTATATTCTTTATCTATTTTTTATACAAGAACTTTATAATGTAAAATATTTGTACTATTTTTAATTAATTTGTACTATTTTTAATTATTTTTAACCTTTTTCACTTTGAGTAGTAGACTATCTAGTTATACATTTATTTGATTTTGCTAGTCTTAAATAATAAACCACTAAATAATAACTTAATTTAGATTGGACAAGATCTGACAAGGTTATGACACGAAGTAGACCTAACGGAGTCGGCGACTTATGTTATAACTTTGTCAAATCTCGTCCAATCACAATAATTTTGGTGTCATTCGACTCAGCTCGAAGAGCTCTTTCGAATGAGCTATCATTTGTATAAATTTTGGTACCTATGGTTTTTCGCCCCTATGGTTGTTCAATTTTTAGGGGTCTGTATTTTGGTCAAATCAAGTCCGATTTTTTTGATTTTGGTGTCATTCGACACAGCTCGACGAGTTCTATAACTTAAGATTGACTGACCATTTTGTAATACTTTGAGGAAAGAAAAAAAGGGGGGGTACGAACCGAAGAATTACCAAATCATATTTAAAGTATAATGGATTTTTCGTTTTTTATAGGCATAAATTAAAGCATGTGAATGATATTATAATTCTTTTGTATTATATTTGTTGATATTATAATTTTGTTCACAATTCGTATAGAATCATCTAATTTTTCCACATAATCTTCGTAAAAAGCTTTTTACGCTTCTTGATTAATCGTAAGAATTTGACTTAATAACTATTACTTTCCGATGTCCAGTCAAATTTTGGAAGTTTAAATTTAAACATTTTAAAAAATTTTTAATTTCATTTTTTTATTTTTTTTTATTTTTAATTTTTTAGTTTACAGCAAATCTACAGGGTGCGGCATAAGTAAGCGGAAACCTTTAAATTCCTTATAACTTTTTTTATTGTCAATATTTTTAATCGATTTTTTGCTTATTTTTTAGCCCATTCAATTCTCTATTATGGCTAGTCAACGTGATTCTAATAGTTTCACTTTTTTGGCAAAAAAATTCTGTCCGCAAAATTTCATCTCCTCCCCCAGTGGCACGCATGTCCGGACATTCTCTTCACAAACGAAAAAATTTTTACAATAAAAATCGTTCACAAACATCAAAATGATATAATTTGGACTACAAAATCTCCTCTTTCCGATAAACTTATCTCTCATTCCCAACATCCCCAATCTGTCATGGTTTGGGCCGGTATTTGCGCGTCAGGCAAAAAACCCCTTATTTTCGTGAATCTTGGGGTAAAAGTCAATAAAGACTATTACTTGCGAGAAATCTTGCAGCGTGTTCTGAAGCCTCGGTTCAAGAGCCATTTCGGTCGCAGGGTCTGGATTTTCCAACAGGACTCTGCTCCGGCACACAAGGCGAAAGAAGTTCAGGACTGGTGCAAGGCCAATTTTCCTGGGTTCATTACCGCTCAGTAATGGCCGCCCTACTCCCCGGATTTAAATCCGATGGATTATTCTTTTGGTCTATTTTGGAGTCAAGGGTATGTGCTATGCCTCATAAAAGTTTGGAGTCTCTGCGCCACTCTCTCACCCGAGAGTGGGACTTAATAGCACTCAAGGAGGTGCGTGCTATTTGCGAAAATTTTTCTTCGCGCCTTCGCCTCTGTATCAAAGCCAAGGGTGGGCATTTCGAAACTTCTTGATTATTTTTGTTCCCTATTTAATTCTCTATCATTTGATTGTATTTCGATTTTATTTGATTGTGTTTTAATAAAGTTATGAGAGAAAACAAGTGTCCGGTTACTTATGGCGCACCCTGTATAATCATATATTTAAAAATAAGTGAATAAAATCATTTGATTGAATAACTTTATTTGATAGAATATTAAAAAAGTCATATTTTTCATACCAGTTATAAGATTTTAATAGAATATTGGGCTATAAAAGTGTTGTGGAGGAATTTTTAAATAATGATGCTTGTTTGTCATTGTGAAGATTAAAACCTAAAAGTTTGGTTAGGTAATCATTGGTTTAGAATTACTTCTGGCAATTTGATTTTGTCTTTCATCTTAATGAATTTTTATAATTATATTTTTATATTATAAACATTTAAAACAGACGCTATCAGTCAAGTCTCACTTCCAATCGTTGAAACCCTTAATTTTATGTGATCAGGACAAGTGAGAACATTTATTATTTAGGTGAATGCCCTAAAATAATATAACATTGATGATAATCTAAATAGATCCTTTATTTCAAATGACGTTCATTAAGTAATGATTGTTTAAAAACTTTTATAAATATAATTTAATTTAAATAAATTAAACTTTATTTTTATAAAAATAATAACCAATTGTTTTTGGGGGATTCAATCAATATTGAGAATGACAGGTATTTAGTACATTCTCTTCTTTTCTTTTTGAATATTGTTTCTACGAGCAAAATATAGATGTAAAAATATTTTTAAAAATTTTGCAATTGACTTTTTCAAATATTTTTAGGAATTAATTGGTCTCACGGTTTTTGTCTATCATAATTTATTGAAATATTATTTGTATAAATTTGCTAAATAGATGTAGGAATTTAGATTTTAGATAAAGATCTGGTTTAATTTCTTGAAGATTTTTAAAAATTTCTATAATTTTATCATTCTTTGTAACCTTTATTATTTTAAACATTGTCTCTCGAACACCCTTTCAAAACCTATTTTTCATAAAATTCTTTAAAAAGTACATACGTCTTGCCATGAGGTTCTAATGGAAAAAATAACATAAATTTATCTATTAAAGTACCATTTTAAAATTATTAATAATACTTACACTGCGGTGCATAAGTTTATATACATAGAAAATTTTGTTTAAATTCTTAATTTTTTATTCAAAAAATACGTTCTATATAGCAATCGAAAGCTAGTGTATATAAACTTATGCACCGCAGTGTATAGAAATATATTGTTGTGCATAACGTTCACTTATATTGAACGTTATGCACAACAATAAATTAAATTTTATCAGTCGATTCTAATTAAATAAAAAATATTAATAAATTATAATTTAATTTGCTAGGATGAAATATAAGAGAACACATAGAAACAAATTCTACATATTAACTTAATAACAAAAATAAATTACAATAAGAATAAATTTAATTACTCTCAAGATATATTAAATATTATCACAATAAAATCTTATTGAATAAAGATTTTTTATGTAATGCAACTGGTCTATTAAATTGTAGTTACAACAACAAATGTTTTAATAATAGTTTAATAAAAATAATAAAATTAGTATAATAATAAAAATAGTCTAAAATATAATAAAAATAGTCTAATTAAATTAAGACTAATAAACTATCTTTATTCATGACCCTGTTGTTTTAGTGGCGATCGTAGCTAGAAAAAGAATTAACTTAGAAAACATAAATATTATTTTATAAATCATTATAAGTTCATAAGTTTCACCTATGGTAATACTGCCGTGGTCTGGTTCTGCCGTGGTTCCGGTCCATTCTTAAAATAATTATAAATCTTTATTA
Organism: Meloidogyne arenaria; assembly: GCA_036172955.1. Classification (NCBI taxonomy): domain Eukaryota; kingdom Metazoa; phylum Nematoda; class Chromadorea; order Rhabditida; family Meloidogynidae; genus Meloidogyne; species Meloidogyne arenaria. The sequence continues at coordinate 59,656 of JARQAB010000158.1, forward strand.
AATTTTTGATGCTATTATTTTCTGTAAAGAAATATGAATAATCGGTTTTATCAGGCGAAATGTTATTCTAAATTTTAAATAAAATAAAAAAATATGAATAAGCGGTTTTATCCGCTCAAATGTTATTCTAAATTTTAAAGAAAATAAAGAAATATGAATAAGCGGTTTTATCAGGCCAAATGTTATTCTAAATTTTAAAGAAAATAAAGAAATATGAATAAGCGGTTTTATCAGGCCAAATGTTATTCTAAATTTTAAAGAAAATAAAGAAATATGAATAAGCGGTTTTATCAGGCCAAATGTTATTCTAAATTTTAAAGAAAATAAAGAAATATGAATAAGCGGTTTTATCAGGCCAAATGTTATTCTAAATTTTAAAGAAAATAAAGAAATATGAATAAGCGGTTTTATCAGGCCAAATGTTATTCTAAATTTTAAAGAAAATAAAGAAATATGAATAAGCGGTTTTATCAGGCCAAATGTTATTCTAAATTTTAAAGAAAATAAAGAAATATGAATAAGCGGTTTTATCCGCTCAAATGTTATTCTAAATTTTAAAGAAAATAAAGAAATATGAATAAGCGGTTTTATCCGCTCAAATGTTATTCTAAATTTTAAAGAAAATAAAGAAATATGAATAAGCGGTTTTATCAGGCCAAATGTTATTCTAAATTTTAAAGAAAATAAAGAAATATGAATAAGCGGTTTTATCCGCTCAAATGTTATTCTAAATTTTAAAGAAAATAAAGAAATATGAATAAGCGGTTTTATCAGGCCAAATGTTATTCTAAATTTTAAAGAAAATAAAGAAATATGAATAAGCGGTTTTATCAGGCCAAATGTTATTTTAAATTTTAAAGAAAATAAAGAAATATGAATAAGCGGTTTTATCAGGCCAAATGTTATTCTAAATTTTAAAGAAAATAAAGAAATATGAATAAGAGGTTTTATCAGGCCAAATGTTATTCTAAATTTTAAAGAAAATAAAGAAATATGAATAATCGGTTTTATCAGGCGAAATGTTATTCTAAATTTTAAAGAAAATAAAGAAATATGAATAAGCGGTTTTATCAGGCCAAATGTTATTCTAAATTTTAAAGAAAATAAAGAAATATGAATAAGCGGTTTTATCAGGCCAAATGTTATTCTAAATTTTAAAGAAAATAAAGAAATATGAATAAGCGGTTTTATCAGGCCAAATGTTATTCTAAATTTTAAAGAAAATAAAGAAATATGAATAAGCGGTTTTATCCGCTCAAATGTTATTCTAAATTTTAAAGAAAATAAAGAAATATGAATAAGCGGTTTTATCCGCTCAAATGTTATTCTAAATTTTAAAGAAAATAAAAAAATATGAATAAGCGGTTTTATCCGCTCAAATGTTATTCTAAATTTTAAAAAAATAAAGAAATATGAATAAACGGTTTTATCCGCTCAAATTTTATTCTAAATTTTAAAGAAAATAAAGAAATATGAATAAGCGGTTTTATCCGCTCAAATGTTATTCTAAATTTTAAAGAAAATAAAGAAATATGAATAAGCGGTTTTATCCGCTCAAATGTTATTCTAAATTTTAAAGAAAATAAAGAAATATGAATAAGCGGTTTTATCAGGCCAAATGTTATTTTAAATTTTAAAGAAAATAAAGAAATATGAATAAGCGGTTTTATCAGGCCAAATGTTATTCTAAATTTTAAAGAAAATAAAGAAATATGAATAAGAGGTTTTATCAGGCGAAATGTTATTCTAAATTTTAAAGAAAATAAAGAAATATGAATAAGCGGTTTTATCAGGCCAAATGTTATTCTAAATTTTAAAGAAAATAAAGAAATATGAATAAGAGGTTTTATCAGGCGAAATGTTATTCTAAATTTTAAAGAAAATAAAGAAATATGAATAAGCGGTTTTATCAGGCCAAATGTTATTCTAAATTTTAAAGAAAATAAAGAAATATGAATAAGCGGTTTTATCAGGCCAAATGTTATTTTAAATTTTAAAAAAAATAAAGAAATATGAATAAGCAGTTTTATCAGGCCAAATGTTATTTTAAATTTTAAAGAAAATAAAGAAATATGAATAAGCGGTTTTATCAGGCCAAATGTTATTCTAAATTTTAAAGAAATAAAGAAATATGAATAAACGGTTTTATCCGCTCAAATTTTATTCTAAATTTTAAAGAAAATAAAGAAATATGAATAAGAGGTTTTATCAGGCGAAATGTTATTCTAAATTTTAAAAAAATAAAGAAATATGAATAAACGGTTTTATCCGCTCAAATTTTATTCTAAATTTTAAAGAAAATAAAGAAATATGAATAAGAGGTTTTATCAGGCGAAATGTTATTCTAAATTTTAAAGAAAATAAAGAAATATGAATAAGCGGTTTTATCAGGCCAAATGTTATTCTAAATTTTAAAGAAAATAAAGAAATATGAATAAGAGGTTTTATCAGGCGAAATGTTATTCTAAATTTTAAAGAAAATAAAGAAATATGAATAAGCGGTTTTATCAGGCCAAATGTTATTCTAAATTTTAAAGAAAATAAAGAAATATGAATAAGCGGTTTTATCAGGCCAAATGTTATTTTAAATTTTAAAGAAAATAAAGAAATATGAATAAGCGGTTTTATCAGGCCAAATGTTATTTTAAATTTTAAAGAAAATAAAGAAATATGAATAAGCGGTTTTATCAGGCCAAATGTTATTCTAAATTTTAAAGAAAATAAAGAAATATGAATAAGAGGTTTTATCAGGCGAAATGTTATTCTAAATTTTAAAGAAAATAAAGAAATATGAATAAGCGGTTTTATCAGGCCAAATGTTATTCTAAATTTTAAAGAAAATAAAGAAATATGAATAATCGGTTTTATCAGGCGAAATGTTATTCTAAATTTTAAAGAAAATAAAGAAATATGAATAAGCGGTTTTATCCGCTCAAATGTTATTCTAAATTTTAAAAAAATAAAGAAATATGAATAAACGGTTTTATCCGCTCAAATTTTATTCTAAATTTTAAAGAAAATAAAGAAATATGAATAAGCGGTTTTATCCGCTCAAATGTTATTCTAAATTTTAAAGAAAATAAAGAAATATGAATAAGCGGTTTTATCCGCTCAAATGTTATTCTAAATTTTAAAGAAAATAAAGAAATATGAATAAGCGGTTTTATCAGGCCAAATGTTATTTTAAATTTTAAAGAAAATAAAGAAATATGAATAAGCGGTTTTATCAGGCCAAATGTTATTTAAATTTTAAAGAAAATAAAGAAATATGAATAAGCGGTTTTATCAGGCCAAATGTTATTCTAAATTTTAAAGAAAATAAAGAAATATGAATAAGAGGTTTTATCAGGCGAAATGTTATTCTAAATTTTAAAGAAAATAAAGAAATATGAATAAGCGGTTTTATCAGGCCAAATGTTATTCTAAATTTTAAAGAAAATAAAGAAATATGAATAATCGGTTTTATCAGGCGAAATGTTATTCTAAATTTTAAAGAAAATAAAGAAATATGAATAAGCGGTTTTATCAGGCCAAATGTTATTCTAAATTTTAAAGAAAATAAAGAAATATGAATAAGCGGTTTTATCAGGCCAAATGTTATTCTAAATTTTAAAGAAAATAAAGAAATATGAATAAACGGTTTTATCCGCTCAAATGTTATTCTAAATTTTAAAGAAAATAAAGAAATATGAATAAGCGGTTTTATCCGCTCAAATGTTATTCTAAATTTTAAAGAAAATAAAGAAATATGAATAAGCGGTTTTATCCGCTCAAATGTTATTCTAAATTTTAAAGAAAATAAAGAAATATGAATAAGCGGTTTTATCCGCTCAAATGTTATTCTAAATTTTAAAAAAATAAAGAAATATGAATAAACGGTTTTATCCGCTCAAATTTTATTCTAAATTTTAAAGAAAATAAAGAAATATGAATAAGCGGTTTTATCCGCTCAAATGTTATTCTAAATTTTAAAGAAAATAAAGAAATATGAATAAGCGGTTTTATCCGCTCAAATGTTATTCTAAATTTTAAAGAAAATAAAGAAATATGAATAAGCGGTTTTATCCGCTCAAATGTTATTCTAAATTTTAAAGAAAATAAAGAAATATGAATAAGCGGTTTTATCCGCTCAAATGTTATTCTAAATTTTAAAGAAAATAAAGAAATATGAATAAACGGTTTTATCCGCTCAAATTTTATTCTAAATTTTAAAGAAAATAAAGAAATATGAATAAGCGGTTTTATCCGCTCAAATGTTATTCTAAATTTTAAAGAAAATAAAGAAATATGAATAAGCGGTTTTATCCGCTCAAATGTTATTCTAAATTTTAAAGAAAATAAAGAAATATGAATAAGCGGTTTTATCCGCTCAAATGTTATTCTAAATTTTAAAGAAAATAAAGAAATATGAATAAGCGGTTTTATCCGCTCAAATGTTATTCTAAATTTTAAAGAAAATAAAGAAATATGAATAAGCGGTTTTATCAGGCCAAATGTTATTCTAAATTTTAAAGAAAATAAAGAAATATGAATAAGCGGTTTTATCCGCTCAAATGTTATTCTAAATTTTAAAGAAAATAAAGAAATATGAATAAGCGGTTTTATCCGCTCAAATGTTATTCTAAATTTTAAAGAAAATAAAGAAATATGAATAAGCGGTTTTATCCGCTCAAATGTTATTCTAAATTTTAAAGAAAATAAAGAAATATGAATAAGCGGTTTTATCAGGCCAAATGTTATTCTAAATTTTAAAGAAAATAAAGAAATATGAATAAGCGGTTTTATCAGGCCAAATGTTATTCTAAATTTTAAAGAAAATAAAGAAATATGAATAAGCGGTTTTATCCGCTCAAATGTTATTCTAAATTTTAAAGAAAATAAAGAAATATGAATAAGCGGTTTTATCCGCTCAAATGTTATTCTAAATTTTAAAGAAAATAAAGAAATATGAATAAGCGGTTTTATCAGGCCAAATGTTATTCTAAATTTTAAAGAAAATAAAGAAATATGAATAAGCGGTTTTATCCGCTCAAATGTTATTCTAAATTTTAAAGAAAATAAAGAAATATGAATAAGCGGTTTTATCCGCTCAAATGTTATTCTAAATTTTAAAGAAAATAAAGAAATATGAATAAGCGGTTTTATCCGCTCAAATGTTATTCTAAATTTTAAAGAAAATAAAGAAATATGAATAAGCGGTTTTATCAGGCCAAATGTTATTCTAAATTTTAAAGAAAATAAAGAAATATGAATAAGCGGTTTTATCAGGCCAAATGTTATTCTAAATTTTAAAGAAAATAAAGAAATATGAATAAGCGGTTTTATCCGCTCAAATGTTATTCTAAATTTTAAAGAAAATAAAGAAATATGAATAAGCGGTTTTATCCGCTCAAATGTTATTCTAAATTTTAAAGAAAATAAAGAAATATGAATAAGCGGTTTTATCAGGCCAAATGTTATTCTAAATTTTAAAGAAAATAAAGAAATATGAATAAGCGGTTTTATCCGCTCAAATGTTATTCTAAATTTTAAAGAAAATAAAGAAATATGAATAAGCGGTTTTATCAGGCCAAATGTTATTCTAAATTTTAAAGAAAATAAAGAAATATGAATAAGCGGTTTTATCAGGCCAAATGTTATTTTAAATTTTAAAGAAAATAAAGAAATATGAATAAGCGGTTTTATCAGGCCAAATGTTATTCTAAATTTTAAAGAAAATAAAGAAATATGAATAAGAGGTTTTATCAGGCCAAATGTTATTCTAAATTTTAAAGAAAATAAAGAAATATGAATAATCGGTTTTATCAGGCGAAATGTTATTCTAAATTTTAAAGAAAATAAAGAAATATGAATAAGCGGTTTTATCCGCTCAAATGTTATTCTAAATTTTAAAGAAAATAAAGAAATATGAATAAGCGGTTTTATCAGGCCAAATGTTATTCTAAATTTTAAAGAAAATAAAGAAATATGAATAAACGGTTTTATCCGCTCAAATGTTATTCTAAATTTTAAAGAAAATAAAGAAATATGAATAAGCGGTTTTATCCGCTCAAATGTTATTCTAAATTTTAGAGAAAATAAAGAAATATGAATAAACGGTTTTATCCGCTCAAATGTTATTCTAAATTTTAAAGAAAATAAAGAAATATGAATAAACGGTTTTATCCGCTCAAATGTTATTCTAAATTTTAAAGAAAATAAAGAAATATGAATAAGCGGTTTTATCCGCTCAAATGTTATTCTAAATTTTAGAGAAAATAAAGAAATATGAATAAACGGTTTTATCCGCTCAAATGTTATTCTAAATTTTAAAGAAAATAAAGAAATATGAATAAACGGTTTTATCCGCTCAAATGTTATTCTAAATTTTAAAGAAAATAAAGAAATATGAATAAGCGGTTTTATCCGCTCAAATGTTATTCTAAATTTTAAATAAAATAAAGAAATATGAATAAGCGGTTTTATCCGCTCAAATGTTATTCTAAATTTTAAAGAAAATAAAGAAATATGAATAAACGGTTTTATCCGCTCAAATGTTATTCTAAATTTTAAAGAAAATAAAGAAATATGAATAAGCGGTTTTATCCGCTCAAATGTTATTCTAAATTTTAAAGAAAATAAAGAAATATGAATAAGCGGTTTTATCCGCTCAAATGTTATTCTAAATTTTAAAGAAAATAAAGAAATATGAATAAGCGGTTTTATCCGCTCAAATGTTATTCTAAATTTTAAAGAAAATAAAGAAATATGAATAAGCGGTTTTATCCGCTCAAATGTTATTCTAAATTTTAAAGAAAATAAAGAAATATGAATAAGCGGTTTTATCCGCTCAAATGTTATTCTAAATTTTAAAGAAAATAAAGAAATATGAATAAGCGGTTTTATCCGCTCAAATGTTATTCTAAATTTTAAAGAAAATAAAGAAATATGAATAAGCGGTTTTATCCGCTCAAATGTTATTCTAAATTTTAAAGAAAATAAAGAAATATGAATAAACGGTTTTATCCGCTCAAATGTTATTCTAAATTTTAAAGAAAATAAAGAAATATGAATAAGCGGTTTTATCCGCTCAAATGTTATTCTAAATTTTAGAGAAAATAAAGAAATATGAATAAACGGTTTTATCCGCTCAAATGTTATTCTAATTTTTAAAGAAAATAAAGAAATATGAATAAACGGTTTTATCCGCTCAAATGTTATTCTAAATTTTAAAGAAAATAAAGAAATATGAATAAGCGGTTTTATCCGCTCAAATGTTATTCTAAATTTTAGAGAAAATAAAGAAATATGAATAAACGGTTTTATCCGCTCAAATGTTATTCTAAATTTTAAAGAAAATAAAGAAATATGAATAAGCGGTTTTATCCGCTCAAATGTTATTCTAAATTTTAAAGAAAATAAAGAAATATGAAAAAGCGGTTTTATCCGCTCAAATGTTATTCTAAATTTTAAAGAAAATAAAGAAATATGAATAAGCGGTTTTATCCGCTCAAATGTTATTCTAAATTTTAAAGAAAATAAAGAAATATGAATAAGCGGTTTTATCCGCTCAAATGTTATTCTAAATTTTAAAGAAAATAAAGAAATATGAATAAACGGTTTTATCCGCTCAAATGTTATTCTAAATTTTAAAGAAAATAAAGAAATATGAATAAACGGTTTTATCCGCTCAAATGTTATTCTAAATTTTAAAGAAAATAAAGAAATATGAATAAACGGTTTTATCCGCTCAAATGTTATTCTAAATTTTAAAGAAAATAAAGAAATATGAATAAGCGGTTTTATCCGCTCAAATGTTATTCTAAATTTTAAAGAAAATAAAGAAATATGAATAAGCGGTTTTATCCGCTCAAATGTTATTCTAAATTTTAAAGAAAATAAAGAAATATGAATAAGCGGTTTTATCCGCTCAAATGTTATTCTAAATTTTAAAGAAAATAAAGAAATATGAATAAGCGGTTTTATCCGCTCAAATGTTATTCTAAATTTTAAAGAAAATAAAGAAATATGAATAAACGGTTTTATCCGCTCAAATGTTATTCTAAATTTTAAAGAAAATAAAGAAATATGAATAAGCGGTTTTATCCGCTCAAATGTTATTCTAAATTTTAGAGAAAATAAAGAAATATGAATAAACGGTTTTATCCGCTCAAATGTTATTCTAAATTTTAAAGAAAATAAAGAAATATGAATAAACGGTTTTATCCGCTCAAATGTTATTCTAAATTTTAAAGAAAATAAAGAAATATGAATAAGCGGTTTTATCCGCTCAAATGTTATTCTAAATTTTAGAGAAAATAATGAAATATGAATAAACGGTTTTATCCGCTCAAATGTTATTCTAAATTTTAAAGAAAATAAAGAAATATGAATGAACGGTTTTATCCGCTCAAATGTTATTCTAAATTTTAAAGAAAATAAAGAAATATGAATAAGCGGTTTTATCCGCTCAAATGTTATTCTAAATTTTAAATAAAATAAAGAAATATGAATAAGCGGTTTTATCCGCTCAAATGTTATTCTAAATTTTAAAGAAAATAAAGAAATATGAATAAACGGTTTTATCCGCTCAAATGTTATTCTAAATTTTAAAGAAAATAAAGAAAGATTAATAAGCTTTTTGAATAAACGGTTTTATCCGCTCAAATGTTATTCTAAATTTTAAAGAAAATAAAGAAATATGAATAAGCGGTTATATTCTAAATTTTTCTAAAATTTTTCTAAATTTTAAAGAAAATAAAGAAATATGAATGTTATTCAAATGTTATTCTAAATTTTAAAAAAAATAAATATGAATAAGCGGTTTTATCCGCTCAAATGTTATTCTAAATTTTAAAGAAAATAAAGAAATATGAATAAGCGGTTTTATCCGCTCAAATGTTATTCTAAATTTTAAAGAAAATAAAGAAATATGAATAAGCGGTTTTATCCGCTCAAATGTTATTCTAAATTTTAAAGAAAATAAAGAAATATGAATAAGCGGTTTTATCCGCTCAAATGTTATTCTAAATTTTAAAGAAAATAAAGAAATATGAATAAGCGGTTTTATCCGCTCAAATGTTATTCTAAATTTTAAAGAAAATAAAGAAATATGAATAAGCGGTTTTATCCGCTCAAATGTTATTCTAAATTTTAAAGAAATAAAGAAATATGAATAAGCGGTTTTATCCGCTCAAATGTTATTCTAAATTTTAAAGAAAATAAAGAAATATGAATAAGCGGTTTTATCCGCTCAAATGTTATTCTAAATTTTAAAGAAAATAAAGAAATATGAATAAGCGGTTTTATCCGCTCAAATGTTATTCTAAATTTTAAAGAAAATAAAGAAATATGAATAAGCGGTTTTATCCGCTCAAATGTTATTCTAAATTTTAAAGAAAATAAAGAAATATGAATAAGCGGTTTTATCCGCTCAAATGTTATTCTAAATTTTAAAGAAAATAAAGAAATATGAATAAGCGGTTTTATCCGCTCAAATGTTATTCTAAATTTTAAAGAAAATAAAGAAATATGAATAAGCGGTTTTATCCGCTCAAATGTTATTCTAAATTTTAAAGAAAATAAAGAAATATGAATAAGCGGTTTTATCCGCTCAAATGTTATTCTAAATTTTAAAAAAAATAAATATGAATAAGCGGTTTTATCCGCTCAAATGTTATTCTAAATTTTAAAGAAAATATAAAGAAATATGAATAGCGGTTTTATCCGCCAATGTTATTCTAAATTTTAAAGAAAATAAAGAAATATGAATAAGCGGTTTTATCCGCTCAAATGTTATTCTAAATTTTAAAGAAAAAAAACATAAAGAATATGATAAGCGGTTTTATCCGCTCAAATGTTATTCTAAATTTTAAAGAAAATAAGAAAGAGAACCTATGAATAAGCGGTTTTATCCGCTCAAATGTTTATTCTAAATTTTAAAGAAAATAAAGAAATATGAATAAGCGGTTTTATCCGCTCAAATGTTATTCTAAATTTTAATTTTCAGAAAATAAAGAAATATGAATAAGCGGTTTTATTCCGCTCAAATGTTATTCTAAATGTTTAAAGAAAATAAAGAAATATGAATATAGCGGTTTTCATCCGCTCAAATGTTAGTTCGTAAATTTTAAAGAAAATAGACAATACAGATGAAATATGAAAATAACGCGGTTTTATCCGCTCAAATGTTATTCTAACAATTTTTTGTTTCTATTTAGTGAAAGAAAATAAAAGAAATATGACTAATAAAATAAACGGTTTTATCCGCTCAAATGTTATCTAAATTTGTAAAGAAAATAAAGACATATGAATAAGCGGTTTTATCCGCTCAAATGTTATTCTAAATTGAAAAAATAAAGAAATATGAATAA
>JARQAB010000159.1:0-69950 GCA_036172955.1 Meloidogyne arenaria
TAAACTTAAATGCTACAGAACATTAAAAAATAAAAATTACATTCGCGGCGAGATAATACATTTGTTATGTCCTGTGAATTAAAGTTTATTATCTTAAGTTTATAGATAATTTGTCTTTTTTTGTTGTGTTTCAAACGGGTACCCAAGATGTTTTTTTCCAAGTTTATTTATTTTTAAGTTCGCGAATTATTGGTTAATTCCATTTAGCGTATCTAAAAACAAACAACCACATTGTAGGCTCATCATAATTATTTTAAATCGTTTTGGGCCCTTACAATTATTACAAATCATTACCTTGTGCAGTAAATAAAATTTGCTTTTGATTGCTGCCACATTTTCCACAATCAAACAGTCTGCCCAACATCACAGGGGAAGAAAAAACGACAACGCACATGAACGCCAGAATTTTTGGCTAAGTTTACACCATAGACACGCAAAACAAGGCGAGTAGCAAAACCAAGAGAGCAGAGCCCGTGAAGTAATCGGGGTAGAAAAAACCAAACCAAGCCATAAGGGCAAAGTCTGGGTCGATATGATAAAAGGATTTAGATCACCAGAGCCGATACGGTAAAGAGCTGCTGAAAAATGTTGAAATTAAATTAGAAAATTAGCACAGATTTTAGACCTGATCAGGATGAATCCGATCTTACTAAAATGGTATCTGGTGGTCTTTCTGGAAATGGAGGCGATTTACGTTCATATGGCGAATGTGCGATTGCCCTTTAAATTTTTAAGTTTTAAGTATTCAACTTTATTTTTCTATTTTTAAGTTTGTAACCAGTTTAAAGTTTATTTTTATATTTTTAAGTATTTAAAATTTAAATAAACTTGAATTATAAATAAGTTTAATTAAATCAACTTTAAGTTTATAAATCAAGTTTAAACTTGAAAAAAAGAAATAAACTTGATTTGTAAAAATTTAAGTTTATTCCATTATCAAGTTTACAATTCAAGTTTATTTAAATTTTTATAAAACGCAGTTTAATGGACTTAAGTTTGCAAACCAAGTTTATTTTTGTATTCAGATTTAAACTTGATCTGCAAACTTAAAGTTAATTACTCCACATTTATGTATATCAAGTTTATTTTTATATTTTCAAGTTTGTGAATTGATAAATTAATTTCCACAAAGGGAAAATAAAAAATTACCCCGAAACCACCCGCTCCGATAGGAAAATACCAAATTCTTGAACTGCCAATTTCTCATTAGTTTGACAATCATAAGTTGTAACTGGAAAATTTTTATAAATTTAAGTTTGTAAATTAAGTTTATTATTTAAGTGTGTAAGTGAGGTATTTTAGGGTTATTAAGTTAACAAGTTGTATTTTGTAATTTCAAACTTGATAGTTTATTTTTGTTCTTTAAGTTTGTGATTCATGTATTTCTAAGTTATTTTAATATTTGTTTATTTTAAAGTTTATTTTAATATTTTTAAGTTTGTAACTTATTTCAGTTTATCTAATTGTGTTTTTATGTATTTTCTGTATAATGTTTATTTTTATATTTCAAGTTTGTGATTTTCAAGTTTTATTTTTCCTTTTTAAGGTGCAAAGCATTTCCAAGTTTATTTTTTATTTGTATTTTTCTGTATTTCAAACTTGATAAGTTTATTTTTGTATTTTAAGTTTGACAATAATGTATTTTCAGGTTTTATTTATATTTTGTATTTACATTCTTAATAAGTTTATTTTGTTATTTTTAAGCTTTTAACTATTTTTAAGTTATTTTTCTATTTTTCAAGTTTGTAAATTAATTTAAAGTTTATTATTTACTCTTCTCATATTTGTCTTGTATTTTCAAGTTACCTTCTTTAATAATTAAAGCAGCCTTTCCTTTATCCAAAATATCAAGAACCCTAGTTTTCCGTTCTTAATTTGCACCCATCTGCAGGAATTGAATTAAACAGCTCAATATAGTGTTCCCCATGAAGAAGACGGCTAAAATCCAAATTAGCCCCAGGCCAGTCACTCGCATTACTAGTTTGGGCTAGAAAGCCGGGAACTACTACAAATGTAGGGAAGACTTGAAATTCTGGATGCCCCTCATAGATAAAGTGTAATTCCTCTTTTGTAGTTGCACCAACTATGGGAAAGTGATAAAAAGTGTGTATTAAACGGTGTTGCGACAATTAAGGATACGCACTTGAGGATAAAACAAATGAGGACGACAATTGAGGATTAAAATAATAATAAAAAACGGTGATCCTTGACCTTCTGAAATTCAGAAAAGTTCGCCTGCGGCGCCGGAAAGATTTAACTTAAAAAATGAATTTTATAACCTCCTTTAAATTATTTTTAATTTTAAAAATATTAATTAATTGAATTAATAATTTATATAACCACAACTATTGTTTTTAAGCTATCGTCCGTTAGATTGATGTCATTTTATTTTTGGATGCCAAGCCAAAGCTTAGGCAATTTAGTATCCGATAATCAAGTGCCTTTGCAGTTATCTAATCCTAAAATTCTGTAAAGATAATTTCAGTTTAAAGACCAAGTAGGCCAAATAAGAGTGATATTCAAGTCCTTTAACTCCCGTTAAGGGTGGGGATGAGCTTTTCTTCCTAACGTCAAGTAGGACGTCCGTTTTTATGGTGTTGCGACAATTGAGGGTACTTTTCTGTTTTGTGACCACACTTTAAAAATGTTTAAAAAGGGTCATGAATATAGACAAACTATATGTCATTCGACTCAGCTCTTCGAGCTGATTCGAATGATATCAAAATCAGCTCGAGATCTTAATTCTGAGCCAAGATAAACAGGTTCAAAATGGTCAAACATAAAAAAAAACCGCCCACAGATGCGATAGGTAAGGAGCTAATACAAACGATCATAACTTTGTCCAATCTTTTTCGATCACGCTGATTTTTGTGCCATTTGACTCAGCTCGTCGAGCTCTTTCAAATGACATACAATTTGGTCATATTCATGATTTTTGAACCATTTTGATCATGTATGTTTTGACCATTTCGAGCCCGTCCATTTTCGAACCCCACATGATTTTGGTGTCATTCGACTCAGCTAGAGGAGCTGAGTCGAATGACATATAGTTTGTCTATATACATGACCCTTTTTAAACATTTTTAAAGTGTGGTCACATAACAGAAAAGTACCCAATTGTGAATTAAAATAAAAATAAAAAAACAAATAATGTAACTTCTGAAATTCAGAAAAGTTCGCCTGCGGCGACCGGAAAGATGAGTGGTTGGTCTTATTCTTTATTGGTCTCCCAAGTGGGGGGAGGGGGGGGGTTCCATGTTTTTATTGTTCTTCCAAGCTTTTTTATTTTCCATTTCTATCCTCATTTGTCATATCCTCATATGTCGTCCTCAATTGTCGTGCCGCCTATTAGACCGTAAAATTTTAAACTCACTTCCTAAAGCATAAACAATAGCATCTTCTAATTTGTAATTAAAAAAGGAAGGCTCAGGAATAAATTGTTTAGCGGTTTCGGGGTCCATTTATTGTTTTAAGCGTCCTAGGTTTACTTAAGCATAAAATAAACTTTAAGTATACAAATAAGTTAAAACCTGAACTATAAAAATAAACTTGAATTGTAAACTTGAATTCTTATATTAATTAAACTTAATGTTAGTCTAAAAATCAAATTTAAACTTGAATTACTAAAATAAACTTGAATTTTTTAGACACTGCACGTTTATAAAACAACTAAATAAACCTAAATTTTGATAAACTTGATAATTATAGTGGAATAAACTTTAATTTTAAAAATCAAGTTTATTTTGTAATTGCTTGATTTTGTAAACTTAAAGTTTATTTATTAAAATTACTTATAATTCAAGCTTGTTATTCAAGTTTTTTGAAATACATTTGTATTTGTAAAGGAAACAAAAATTATTGACCTTGCAAAACAACGAATGATTTTTACCTTATCGCTGCTTTTATTTTCCACTATTTATATTTTCTCTATAATATTGATTTCCAATAATTTTTAAATGGTCTCATTATAGAGGAAAATTGCTAAAATTTAATTTAAAAAAAATACAAAATTTATTTTTACAAGCTTAAATTTATAAAATAAAGTCTATAAACTTGAGTTAAAAAAATAAACCTTAATTTTCAAGCTTAGACTTAAATTTTTAAAAAATAAACTTTAATTTTCAAGTTTAAACTTTATTTATAAAATTGAAGTTTATTTCACTAAACTTGATAAGTTTACAATTCATTTTTGGGTGTTAATTTTACAAACCAAGTTTATTTTGTAATTCAAGTTTATTTTACAAATCAAGCTCAAGCTTCCAAAATAAAGTTTATAAACTTAATTTTGTAATACCAAGTTTATAAATTTAAGTTTACAAAAAGGTTTATAAGCTTAATTTTACAAAAATATAGTTTCTAGCTTAGCTTACAAATCAGGTTTAAACCTGAAAAAAATAAACTTGATTTGTAGAATTAAAGTTTATTTTACTATAATTATCAAGTTTACAATTCAAGTTTATTTAGATGCTTTATAAAATGCCTCAATAAATTTAAGATTACAAACCAAGTTTAGTGTACTTAATTATATTCAAGTTCATTTTTATAATTCAAGTTTATTTAACAAATTAAGCTTAATCTTACAAACAAAGTTTATAAGCTTAATTCTTTAATACCATTACAACCCCAACTTTATTTTTGTAATTTAAGTTTATTTTCTAAAAATTTGCAATAAAAGTTTTGAATAAAAAATAAGAGATCTTCAAAAATAAAAAATTTTTTTACAATTGTAAAATAATAAATTTATATTTAATAACATTTTTTAATCGTCATTCAAAAGTTCATTAATCATTTCCAACTGAGCCGAAATTTTAGGAGATAATTTCTCTCCATTATTCGAATTCATTAATTGCTGGCATTCTGTATATTCCTTATGGGCAGTCTGAAGAACAAAATTGGTTTAGATTATTTTTGTTTCGATTTAAATTTTTTCGAGTTATAAAATTTTCTTATGAATTCTGAAGAAAGAGCACAAAACTTATGTGCACTGCTGGGTATGGCTCTGGGAGCTAGCTCCGGAGCCATGATTTTGATACCCCGGAGCCAGAGCCAACAAAGTCAACTACCCAGCACTGCTTATGTGTGTCGAAAACTGAGTACTACAGTACCCCAAAAATATTTCATGCTTAAGAATGGCTAGGAGACCTCTCAGAATAGCCTATTTTCCTGTCTCGAAGCCATATTTTGGGCCGTAACTTTCTTCGTACTTAACCGATCTAAATAATTCTGATATCAATCGAAAGCTCTGAATGTGTGGATTATTTTATCTAACAAGATTGATCAGATCAGACAATTCTACCTAAAGTTATAGCTTGTTAAGTGCGCGCAATCGTGATTTTCATGGTTATTCGGCTATAACTTTAGGTAGGATGATCTGATCAAATCAATCCTGTTAGCTAAGATAATCAAATTCGGAAAAAGGAGAAAAAAGGAAAATGCCTAGAGTACAGAGAATAACTGTTTATTTTTTGGGAATTAGATAATCTACTTAATAAATGTTATTTTAATTTAAATTTGTATAAAGTTTAAATAAAATAACATTAAGTTGCCATCGCGACGAATACTTCTCGTATTTTTGTAAGTTGGAGAGTCCAACTAAAATTTTAAGCTTATGTACTTATTAGAGGTCGGCGCGGGATCCCGACGGGATTTTGCGGGATCCCGAAATCCCGCACTTTTTTGATTTTCGGGATCCGGGATTTTTCGGGATTTATCCCTCGGGATCCCGTCCCGGCATCGGTTAATAAAAAAAATCCCGACTCGGGATCCCTGAAGTACGATTTTGCCGACCTCTACTACTTATATGTAAGCCTGTGTATCGCGCTAAAAAGTTCTTTCCGTCGATACGGCTACTTTGACGCAAATGGGTGATTAATTAAATTACCATAATAAGTCTATTCAATTGTTGAATAACGATTGCGGTCACTTACCCAAATGTGACTTTTGGTAGGATGGTCTGATCAAATCACTCCGGCTAGATAAAATAATCCTCACATTCAGAGCTTTCGAATGGTATAAAAATTATCTAAATCGGTTAAGGATCAAAAAAGTTATGACCAAAAATATGCCTTAGGATTGAGACAAAAACGGGCCTTACAGTAATTAAAATTACCATAATAAGTCTATTCAATTGTTGAATAATTCCAATATATTTAGTTCCACACGTCAGCAAGCCTCTGCTCAAATATTTTTGAAACAGTTGATTATTCGAAGAGACTGGAGCATTCCCAACAATTTTTCCCCCACCTCTCTCCTCTTGGGTAGCGTCTTGTGGGGCTTTTTGGGGGGCTTCTTGGAAAGCCTCCTGAGGCGCTTCCTCCAAAATTTCAAACAGCAAAGGATGCCCATTCAACTTTGAAGCACTGTTTACTGTCTCGTACTCACTCCCTCCTAGTGTTTGCCTGTTTTTTGGGGTAAACCTTGGTGGAGATTGTGCTGTAGACTGTGCCGGTGTTGTTGGGAGTTGTCAGTAATTGCTAATACAATGGAGATGATTAATAGGGAAGAGTTGAGTTTAATGAAATATTTCATTTTTTTGAATTTTTGAATAATTTATATGGTCGGGTAAGCAATCTGAAAATACTGTAATAATTTTTAAAAAATAGTAAAATTTGTATGGAGAGTAGAAATAGGGTTGGGGGTCCGATCCGGCCCGGTCCGAAAGATCGAGTCGGGCACCGAATTTTGGCCCGAAAAGAGTTCGATGAGAGGAATAGTTTAACTAAATTTTGAATGATTCGAAAATCTTGAAGCAAGTTATGGCTTAGCGCCTACTTGGGCCGTACCCGACTCTTATCCATTAAATTCCCAGTGGCTGTACAGAGAAAATTTTCGTTTTAAATTTTAAAAAGGAACTAAAATAGGATATCATAAAACGATGATAAAATTAATTTAAAATAATCCTATTTGTAATTTGAACTCATAATTAAAAATATTAATTGAGAGGATATACCTCAAGTACATAAGAGTGAGGGAAACTATTTTTGAAAGGCATGAGGCAAAACACCGTCCGACAATACACCGTCCAGACATTGGAGTAAAGAATAGGATTGCCGTTTTCGAGTCGGGCTGACGTTCGAGTTATTTTTTCGAGCCTTAATTTTATCATTAAGCCCCCTGTTAAATACAGTAAGGCTATGCCTAAAATTTTATTGAATGGCCGGCAATTTTACTTAGATAGGTTGGACGGCGTCTGTCGGACGGTGTATTGTCCCTTTAACACATCTCAAAAATTTAACTCACAGAAAAATTTAATCTTATTTATATACCAAAAAATGTAAATAATATACAAATAAAAAAAATTTATAAAAAAATTTTGTGGGTGTGTATGTCAAAAAACAGTGGTGAGTGAGTAAGCACGGGAAGGCGCAATCCGGCTTAATTTTAAAATAAAGCAAAAGGGTTTTTTGCTTTGTTTAGGAGGTAAATATATTTATTATTATTACTTTTGCCTTAAGCGAATCGGGAAATGAAATGGGGGATTTTTTTAAAAAAGTAAAAAAATAATATTATTAAAATCCAGGAAATGTGGGCGAGGGGAAGGGGAAGTGCGTGAGCGTTGTGGTTTTTACTCTATTTCATTGTTTATTTGCTCATTGACCTTATTAAATACTCTAATGGGGTGGGAAAACATGGGGGTAATTTAAATGTTTTACAAACATTCCGGAAACATTCTGGAATGTTTTCAGGTGACAATGTTTTTAATGGGATGTGGACGGTGTAAAGTCGGACGGTGTATTGTCAGTTGAACAATGTTTTAATGAAAAATGACAGTGTTTTAGAAACATTCCGGAAAACATTTTTAATTACAACATTCCGGAAAATGTTTGTTACACATTCCGGAAATTTAAGTTGAATAATGTTTTTATGGGAAGTTTAGTGTTTTGGTGTATTTTCCGGAAAGTATTTTATTTTTTCCGGAAAGGCTGTCTTTTTTAATTTCTCTGATATAATTTCCGGAAAGTTGTAATGGTTGTTTGAACAATGTTTTTATTTACATGTTTTTATGGAATAATGTTTAAGTTTAAATAAACATTCCGGATAGTTGTAATGTTTTTATTTAATGACTGTGTTTTGAGGAATTTTCCGGAAAACATTTTATTTTTTCCAGAAAAAAATTTTTCTTTTTTATTTTATTTTTTATTTAAATTTTTTTTATTAAATTTTTCTTTTATTTTTCTTTTTTATTTCTTAGATTTCTCGAATGTTGATTGTTTTGATGAGTTTCCGGAAGGGGTGTCTTTTTCATCTCGCGTATACGTTCCGGAATGTTTTAATGTTTGCCTGAAATATGTTTCATAATAATATTTCTAAAAACATTCTTCTAACGTTTAAAACAAGTTTTAAAGCAATTTATAAACAATAAAAACATCATTAAGTAAAATATGCCTCCCTCGCCTTTAATTTTACAAAAAATGGGGTTTTACTATATTATATTAAGCAAATTAATGTAAATTGAATTTTATTTAATTTTTTATTTTTATTAAATTTATTTAATTATAAATTTATTTAATATTTGTATAAATATAGAAAATTCGTCATTTAAAAATTTTTTCTAGTCAAATAATTAATTTTAAACCAAAATTGTAAGAATTCAGACCTTAGAGTCAAGATAACAAAGCCATACCAGGCCGGGCCCGGGTCCAAGTTTCCGGGCCCGGTAGCCCGGAAACTGGGTATTTTGATAAAATCAGATTTTTCGTGGTTGTTAGCAAGGAAAACCCGGCCCGGGTCGGATTGGATGAAAAAAACCCGGATATCGGGCCCGGCAAATTGAAAACGTCGAACTCTACTTTAAATTACAAAGTATTAAATAATTTATTAATTTTGAGACAAGAGAATCAAATTCAAATTTATGATGCATTTAACCAAATACACAAGAGCTTTTTATTTTTGTAAGCCAGGCAACGCCCAGGCTAATTTATTTAAGTAGAAATTAGCAGGCTGAGCGTCACGGCGTTTTGAGTGATTCTCGTTTATTGGTACTAAGTTGATTTTGGAAGGATAATGGGAGATTTAGAGTGATCAAGAGCAGTGCTGGCCTGATATGCTCTAATCTCTTCTTTCAGTTTACACTTCGTTTCATTTCTTTGCCCATCCCTGATTGGGACTCAACCTAAGTCCTGTTTAGAAGTTAGTTAGTTAATTCATATTTGGGCTATTTCGACGAGATATATTTGCAGAAGAAAATATATTTCAATACAAATCCGTGCCCTAAAATAAAAATTAATGAAGTGAATACAAAATAAATGAGTGGATTTTACAAAATATATAATAATTCAATTCTAATCGTTAAATGTTAGACTAGTACAAGTATGATCACGGTGGAACAAAATGGGTGTTTGTCATTTTTTGTAAGTTGGATATTCCAACTAATAAAAGTTTTGTCGACTCTCAGGTATAACATACTTTTGTGCTTGCATATCTGGGTCATAACTCTTGCCATTTTTGGCTTAAGGAGTTGTGCTGTTCGAGCTTGTACAGCTTGCTTGAATTTGAAAAGAGCTTAGTCTTTTCTTCGTCGAGCTTAATTATTTCGGTCACACTATCGGCACTATCCTTAAAAATAATTTTTAAACAAATTCCAAGCCTAGACCCTAATAATACCAAATTTGTTAAAATTTTAAAATTCTTCTAAACAATATTAAATTTTAAATATATCGTTTACATAAACTCTTAAAGTATTCCTTAATTTTGTGTTGAAGTTCCCGAAGTTGTTTATTTTTTGGAAGCTGAACGATTTTCAGCTAATTTTAGTTCAGTACCCGTACTATACGAACCAAGTATGTCAGTCCTCTGTTATCTACTTTCTCCAAAAATTTCAAATTTTATGGCCAAAAATGTTTTGATTTTCCACAAAATGACTAATTTTTCGAGGTCTATCGACTATAATTTCAGAAATATTTGATGAAAAATTTTGAAATTTCTGGAGGAGGTAAGCAAGGATGTTTAAAAAATTTGAGAAAATTTTCATGAATTTAGATTTCACCAAAGTCGCGCCAAAACAGCCCCGCGTCAGTCAACCAATAATAACTAGATAATTAATATTATGCTACGGTCACATAAATTCGCTCTTCCAATAGAAAGGCCGAGTAGTCAGATTTCTCTTATTCTCAATCCGTACCTAATGATGAGTGATGCTGTTTGATATCACTTTTTAAAAATATTAATTTTCTTATTATTTCATTTTATTAAATCTCAAAATTTATAAATTTTGACTGTGTGACGGCTTTCGTGTGAGCATTATTTTTTGGAAGCTGAACGATTTTCAGCTAATTTCAGTTCAGTGCCCGTGCTATAGGAATAAAATATTTCAGTCCTCTATTATCTACGTTCGCCAAAAATTTCAGTTTTTTTTAATATTTGAGTATTTATCTCATGAAAAATGATAGAATGATTTTCTGATTAATTAGCTTTGAACGTTGTTCAAGCTTCCAAAAAATTACGCGACCATGAAAAACAAGCTTAAAGCAAAAAAATATTTGAGTATTTATCAAAACAAAAATTTAATTAATTAATATTATGCTATAATCATACGATAAAATCTCTAATGGGACTATCAGTAAGAATGTAAGTGATTTTCATAACGATAAAAAAAGCTATGAACAAATGTTCAAGCTCCCAAAAATAAATAGCCCACGAATATGTAAAGCACTACCAAACATGTTAAACATTCAGAATTTATAAAAATTAAAAATGAAATATTTAATATTAAAAAAAGATTAGAGCAGCTTAAATCAGATTTATTTCATCTAGGGTGGACGTTGTTTTTCAGTCTAATTACCTAACGAAGAGTTGTTCGGACGGTGTTCTTGGTTTACCAATGTTGTTTTAAAAGAACGTATCTTGGATTGAAGTGTAGCTATTATTGGGGGATATATTGTAGCGAGGCCCTTAAATGTGTATTAAATGTGTTTTTATCAGTAAACGCAGGGTGACCGATTCCAAACCACTAAAATAGGGCGCAGCCACTCAAAAATGTGGCAAAAATAGGGCAAAATTGTTCAAAAATAGGGCAAAAAATAGGGCACGATTTTAAAAATTAATATAAATCTCAAATAAAGAGTAGTATTCTGCATATTTCCACTAGTTCTAAGTAAATTGAGCAATTCAGGCTCAAAATAAAGAGATCAAGTGCGAGAGTCAACAAGAGCACTGCTTTAACCTTCTCTCTTAATCGTGGTTATAACAGTGATTAGGGTTGCGAGCCCGGTTAGGAAGGTCGAATTGGGCACCGAAGAATGCCCAAAAAAATCGATAAAAATGGGCAGGCGAAATTTTGAGATTATTCGAGGCAAATTTCTTCCATTATTGCGCCGCAGGCGCAAATTTTGAGAATTTTGGAAGGCTAAGTGATAGATTTCTTCCTTTTTTCAGCCTTTTCGTTACGAAATGCTAAAAATTGATAAAATTTTACAAAATAGTAAAAATAGGGCAAAAAATATGGCAAATAAAAAAATAGGGAAAAAATAGGGCGAAAAGGTCAAAATAGGGCAAATGCCCTATAAATAGGGTAAAATCGTCACCCTGAGTAAACGTCATTTTACTACAACATATCATTTATTAGATTAAAATATGTTTAAATGTTTTTATTAAGTTGTATCTGAAATCTGGCCAATCAGCGCGGTTGTGTATTTTTGGAAGCCATCAGAGATGGCTAATGAGTAAAGCATATAGCTATTTAATTCCTAAGGCTGTTCAGTAGGCGACGTGGTGTGATGGATAACACATCAGTCTGCTCAACTGGGGATGATGGTTCGTCCCAAACCGCCGAATAGCCTTTTGCACTAGCCGAAGGAGAGAAAGAGCTATAGCTCAGCTCTGCTTTAATTTATGTACAGAATAGAATAAAGAAAAATAATAGAATAACCCTGTATTAACTCTGAGACTGAATAATAGAATGACTCTTATATTAAACAGGAATTCCCAACAGATATGTAGCTATGAACAAGTGTTCATGCTCCCAAAAAATATACAGACTGCTCACAGGCATTTGCATTTATCCACGTTTTCTTTTCCAATATTTACAAAATTCTAATTCAAACAAAAAACATTAAGTAAGAAGAACCCCCTCAGAGGCAAACAATTCAAAAATGATGAACAGCTCGGAAAAGCAGTAGGTCAATGGATTGCTTCCAAACTCGGCACAGACTTTAGGGAGAGAGGAATTCGAAGGTTGACGAAGCTCTGGAGGCAAGTAGTGTTACAACAAGGAAATTTAATTTGTTTTTTGTTTATTCATTGCGTTTTGTATATTGAAAAGAAACGACCATTACTCCTATTAATTCTCATAGCCGCTAATTCCGAACACCCACTCCAATAGAAAACAATTCCTATGGGTCTGATTTTCGTAACACCAAAAATAGCCATGAACACTGTTCAGGCTTCCAAAAAATAAATCCGCTCTCGTTGAACTGCTTCTCTAATTACGCTTTCAGATTTTTAAAATGAAAAATATACTGGGTAAATAATATCAAGTAGATTTCTGCTTAAATTCACTCTTTTACAAGCTTATTAAAAATCTCTAACTTCACATTGCTCCTTAACCATATTCAAAGTCACGTCGCTTTTCGTCTCCTCTCTTTTCCAAAATGGCCTAAAAACAATTTATTTACACCATGTTTTTAATTAAGTTATAGGATGTTTAAACGTGTTTATTATACATATTACTTCAACTCATCAGATTCTTTCGTCATTGGTTTGTATATTTTTGGAAGCCAACATATAGGCTATTTAATGTAACATCTCCTCCTTATAAGCATATCCCCAATTGGGGTTATATGATAGTGAAGACTAACAATACTTTTTGAGATTCAACCTCACATATATGCGAATCTATCCCACAGTAAAACGATCTTTAGTTGGTATCTCCAACTTCCAAAAAATTAAGGCGAATTCTTCTAGAACATCTAATAACGTAATTATTTCAAGACTCATATTAATGAATTTAAATTTAAAAATATTTATGTTGTATATAATATCAAGTAAGAATTATAAACATATTTCTAGTATAAGGAAGAGAGTAGGTAAGAATTCATAATCAGGCAACCAACGAATTCCGTCTAATACCAGGGAAGCTACCAAGAGTGTGCCGAAACAGATTTCTGTTTAAATACAAATTTAATCACGAAAATAATTTTGTTTGGGAAAAATATCGTAAGGATGATTCACCTAGCAGCATTTTAGACGCTTAGGCGGGAGTAAGGAGGCCTGTGGTTCGAATGTTCAACTATCATATCGATTAACACGATTATTTACGCAAGCCAACGTCTACACAAAAATATAAAAAATCGGATGGACGTGAAACTTTATTTGCAGGTTTGGTAAATGTAATATATTATCTTCAGAACAAGCAAGGTTCTTGCTGTAAGGAGACTACAGCATCCAAAAAATGAATCCCGTTTCTAGAAGAGAAATTATTATTTAAATTGAATTACATGAGAATATACACACAAAATAATTAAATAAAATATATTAAGCAAATAAGCACAACCAATCGCCACTTAAACTAAAAAGCAGAGATACTTTTTTAGGTTCAATAATGCTGATATTAGGTACCTAAAATTTTCTCCGCTTACGTAAACGAGAACGAACAGTTGTAGATCTATAATACAATATATGTTGTGGTAGGAGGAATGAAGAGGCAAAGAGATTGGGAATTAGAGATCGGACCAAACAAATATTTGGTCAAATAAAATCAAATATTTGACCAAATTTTATTTGATTTTATTTGATCAAATATTTGTTTGATGAGTTTTTGAAGAAATTTGATTTTTTCAAATATCAAATAAATATCAAATATTTGATCAAATATCAAATAATTTGAAAATTTATTTGATTTTCGTTTTTAGCATGTAAGATGGCATATTTTCCTTATAAAATCGATTTGATAACCGATATTTTTGCTCAAGGACAAATTATTTATCGTATCAGAACATATCCCGATGCACATGATATCCCTATATTATTCATAGTTGAGTCCGCACGATTGAGTCCCCCTTGTATAGTAATTTAGAAGGGATTTTGGGGATTATCAGTGATAATGACGGATTAGAGGTAGATCGTTTTAGATGTTTTGGACAGATTAAGAGGAATTTAGATGGATTAAAGGGAATATAGATGGATTTGGCGATCAAAAAATATATATCAATGGATTTGACATCACAACACTTGGTTGTTGTTCCTTGAACACTACTCAAGTTATATTAGACAATAGATATACAATAGATATTTCCATTCCCCAATAACAGAAGGTGGAGACAATAGATCATCGATAGCATAATTGTATATTTCTTCTCAAGCGGTGATGTGGTAGTCTATAACTCAGCCGACCGGTTTTTTCATTATTTCTTCCCATAGCTTCTCAAACAGGAGCAAAAGGCGAGGGCGAGCATAATTGATAAAAAAGGGGCCTTATTAAAGGGGCCTTATAAAAGGGGCCTATACCCATTTTTTAGTTGGACTATCCAACTTCCAAAAAAAGAAAAGGAGGACAACTTGGGTATTACGAATCAACCTAATATTTTTAACATTTAACAGATTGAAGTAAGAAAGTAATCTTTGAATCATTCAGGTATAAAATCATCAACCATCTCTGATGGCTTCCAAAAATACACCAATCACGAAGGAAATTAAACTCTAGTTGAACCTTAATAAAAACATTTAAAAATATTTTTAGCTAATAAATGATATATTGTACAAAATGAAGGTTGAGGTAGGTAGACGAAATGGGACTGAGAGAGGGAAGTGACTATTGGCTGGCTTTTATAGAAACTGCTTTAATTTGTAAGGGCTCTCGCCCATGCACAACACTTTCTAGCTTACCGAAAAAGATGATTCACGTTAACAAGAGATTAGTCAAAGCTACGCTCCGACTCCCAAAAAATGAATAATTACCCAATGGCGCCATACACAATCTAGGGGATTCAATATAATTTTTATCTATTTTTAAACAATTAATAATATACTTTTAAGAGCTGATTTCACTAGTAAAATATCAGAGGATATAATATCAATATTTGATACCAAAAACGTTGATACGAAAACGGATATTATAGGAAGAACGCGTTTTTAGGCTAAAAACTCAACCTCACGATCTCTATTTTCTAGCGAGATAAGATTGATTTCTGAATGTCCATTCTCTAATTTCTAGGAAGATGGAGGTTGAGGTAGGTAGACGGAATAAGACTGAGAGGGAGACTAACTATTGGCTGGCTTTTATACTGAACTCTAAGGGCTCTCGCCCATCCACTACACTTGTTATTATAAAGCAGAAAGAGACCCAGTTTGTTATCTAATATCCTTATAAATAGCCATGAAAATTATTCAGGCTTCCAAAAAATAACAAATCTACACACCGCAACTCAACGACACACTATTAAAATTTCCAGTTTAATATAAAATTTAAATTCAAATAATAATATTTTGCACTTTGAATTACGAAATCCGCAATTGCGAACACCCCTGATTAAGATCCCGTTTCAACGGGATCTTAATTCTATACTTTGATCGGCGCATGAGAACTGGGCGCGGCATTGAAAATGAAGGACGGGGGAAGGACGAAAACTTTTAGAAGACGAGAACTTTTAGTTAATAATTTTTTAATTAGCTGAATACAGTTCAGCATCCAAAAATAAACTGATCTCCGCATTGAAAAGAACACACAATATCAGCCGGACCGAAATTTGTAATAATGAAAGATAATTTAATAAACAAATATTAAGTAGAAAAAGTCGGATAGAAAAAGTCGTATGGAAAAGGCCTGATGAAAGAAGTGTTGTTTGGATCAGGCTTTTACAATTATTAACCATCTTTGATGGCTTCCAAAAATACACTATTATCAGTTCGAGGACATCCTCTAGATGCAACTTTATAAAAACATTTAACCAGATTTTAATCTAATAAATGATATGTTGTAGAAATAACATGTTTTCTGACTCGTTATTCACTAATTCGATTCCCTCTTGAGTATTCAAAGCATTAAATTCTAAATGAAGTCAGAAGAGTTGGGGAAGATTCTCAAGACTCAATCGGAGCATATTAGTCAACATTATCAACCATCTCTGATGGCTTCCAAAAATACACCCAAGCGCTACTTGACCGACTTCTACATAGACACAACTTAATAAAAACATTTAAACATATTTTAATCTAATAAATGATATGTTGTAGAAAAGACATGTCTACTGATAAATAACACATTTAAAACACACAGTAGGGCCTCGCTATAAAATACCCCCAATAATAGCTTCACTTCAATTTAATTTATCTTCCAGGTACGTTCCATGGATCGCGCTGACCCGATCCATGATTCCCGAAAGGAAATTTGGGTTTCTGTCGGATTTTCTGTCAAATTTTCTGTCTATTTCTATCGAATTTTTCTGAGATATAAGAGTATTTCCAACTTGTAGCAAATTTCAAGGGCTTTCTGATGAGCCCAAAATCAAAAGCAACTCTTAAGGGTCTAAAATATTTTTAAATAGATTTTGTGGCGGTTTTGTGGATGAGTTTATATTTTTAAATATTTTATGCACATTTCGTAGCACATTCAATACTCTATCAACGCTTATAAACCCGATTCCATTATAGAACCGTTTTTCTAATATTCAGCGTTTGCAAAATTTCAACTCACCCAATGTTCAAAATAGCAAAGTCCTGCTCCACATTTTTTCGTTTACTCCATGTTTTTAATTTTATTAAAAAATGATTAAATTTATTTATCAAATTTCTTCCTTTGCCTTGAATTGCCTATAATTCTCGAAAAAAATTTATCTGAAACAAAAATTTTTTTAAACCTAATTTTAGACCACAATTTATTATTACAAAATAGTCTAAAAATATTACAGTATTGAAATTGAGAAAAATATAGGTGGGCTATAATTTTGTGGAGGAGTTCAAAAAAGCAGAGTCCATTCCACGTATTTTCGTTTACTCCATGTTTTTAATTTTATTAAAAGATGGTTAAATTTATTTATCAAATTTCTTCCTTTGAAAGAATTCGTTCTCAATGTAGTATTTTTGGAAGCCATTTAGGTGGCTAATTTAACTAAACATCCGATGAGATTTAAGAAGATTATTGGATAGGCTTGTTAGACTGCACATATCCAAAACTTAATTTAATGTAAGTCCTCGGCCTTTTCTAATCTTGTTCTCGAAGAGACACAACCTCAGTTTCAAGTATATGTCTCCTCGGCCTTTTCAAAGTCCTTGATCCCGTGATACTCTATTTTCTAGCGAGACACGTCTGATTTCTAAAATTACATTCTCTGATTTTATTAAAATAATTACCGTAGTTCCTAAAATAAAGCACGAAGGGTTAATTCTTCAGGATCCGGAATTACATAATATCTATTATATAAATTTACTTTCTTTTTAATTTAAAAGTGTATCACTGAGGAATATAATGGGATTCTCTTCTGTTGGAGTATTTTTGGAAGTTGGTTATATCCAACTATAATGAAGTGAAAGTCTCGGACAGGTTACGTCCGATGTTAAAATCCCCAGAGGCGATACCTGGCAAGCGTAGGAGCGGACTGGAGGGTAGACCTCTTACGAGACTACATTACCCCAAATATAATTCCAATTATGAAAAGGGTTAGAAATTGTCCTCAAGACATAGAAGTATTTGCTGTAAAGAGATTTCAGCATCCAAAAAATTAAGGTCAAATTACTAAGAATAAGATGCTAGAATTAATTCAACCGGAAATATACACTCAAAATTATTTAAAAAAATATATTAAGTAAATAGCGCCGTAATCCTCTAATTAAGCTATTAACTAGTAGATTTTTAGATTTGAGTAGCTCCCCGAGCCTTCGGGGCCGGATGTGTCGGGGATCGGGGTTTGCACGGGAGAACATGTTGGGGTTCTGGGTCGGAGTTTTTGCCAAAGAAATCGTCGGGGTACTAGGAGCTACCCTATTTTAGAGTATAAAACCTATAAGTACCTAAATAGTGTTGGACGGAACTTGATATGTGCCTATACCACGTATTTTTAGTTATCGTCAGTTTCAATTCTCGATTTCCATTTTCGGTTAATTCGTCAAAAAATGGATTTCGGTTCCTTTTTTAGATTAATCGTTTGTGCCCAACACATATACCGTATTTCCTCTAATAGAACGACAGCCTCTATTTGAACGACATCCCTTAATAGAACGACAATATAGAGGGAGGTTGAAAAATAAAACGACATCTCGTTCTATTAGAGGAAATACGGTAACCTAAGTCCGATCCATGTAGAATTTTGACTGGCTAGCAGACTGATCGTAATTTTAAATAATATTTATTTTTTAATTTTTTGGCTTATATTAAATTCTAAATTTTGGATAATTTAAGTACTGCCATTTTTGTTTTATACTCATTTTTTGGAAGCTGAACGTTATTCAGCTAATCGGAAGGGCTAAAACAACTACCTATATACAGAGTGCGGCAAATTTTCCGCCCCTTTTGCTCCTAGCTCACGTCAAACACAACTTAAATTGATGATTATTTTTTTTATTTTCATTCACAACTCCCTGAAAAATTTTTTGGTACCACAATCACTTTTAAATTTTACCTTTTAGTCTGATTAAACTCTATAAATGTAAAACGTTTTTGGATAAAAATTGACCTGGATTCAAGGCCATGATTCTGATAATGAAAGTTTAATATCCTTCGAATCAGCTCTTCGATCTGATTCGAATGACGTGAAAATCAGGCGGCTATCACGTAAATTAGGCGAGTTATGAGTCTCTGAATGATGAAATATTATAAATTAAAGGGACAGATAAATAAGGTTGTCGGTTCCAGGAAAATTTTCGGATACACGGAACCGAACTGAAGAACCTAACCGAAAAATCATTGTTTGGTTTGGCACAGAACTGACAACTCTAGTGACGACTATAATTTTTTGGTAAATTTTTCTAAAATAAAATTGTTGATGTTTGGTATTCGATGTTTTTATATGCTTATCTTTTTCCTTGTAGAAAAAAGAGATCAAAGATCAAAATCAGAGATACAGAACCTGAGACTTTTTGTAAGGCCATAAGACAGATTTCTCCCTTTTCAGCCCCGCCGGCGAAAATTTTGAAGAAACAATATATTAATATTTCTGACTGTATTAACAATCATCCAAAAATATACTCAGATCAATTTTAAAATTTTAGTTTCTTGTTTGCTGAAGGAAAGTTCAACATCCAAAAAATATTCAAAAAAATGCAGTTCTGCGACTAATATCGATAAAATAAAACGAAATTATATACCCAAAATAATTAAATAAAAAATACTAAGTAAAAACACACTAGCAATAATAATAGTTATAAATATCGTTGAAATTATAAAGGTGAGGGCTCTATTCTGATACAATATGATGGAGATAGAATTTGAAAATTTGACTTTTGACTGTTAATCAGTCATCCAAAAATAAAAAAGTTGTGCCTCGGTTTGAGCCCTTTCCATGTTGGGTCTATTCCAGGGTTCCGATCGACAAAATGCCTATCAAAAGTATAAAAATCTCGATTTAAAAGTATATAGGGAGAAAATTTCCAAATTTAAAGTACACTCAAAATTAAATTAGAAAATATTTATTCATGCCAAATCTTTTATATTTCTCTCCTAAATGAATCTTTTCTAATAATTTCTTGTTTCCACTGAGCATTTTGTGCATTTCAATGCACTTTTTTGTGATGCCGAAGACGCCACAAAAAAGTTTTTCAAATCCAAAATTGCGCCGCAGGCGAAAATTTTGAGAATTTTGGAGGTCCTTAAGTCAGATTTCTTCCATTTTCAGCGCCGCAGGCAAAAATTTTGAGAATTTTGGAGGTCCTTAAGTCAGATTTCTTCCATTTTCAGCGCCGCAGGCAAAAATTTTGAGAATTATAGAGGTCTTTAGGCCAGATTTCTTCCATTTTTTGCGCCGCAGGCGAAAATTTTGAGAATTTTGGAGGTCCTTAAGTCAGATTTCTTCCATTTTCAGCGCCGCAGGCAAAAATTTTGAGAATTATAGAGGTCTTTAGGCCAGATTTCTTCCATTTTTTGCGCCGCAGGCAAAAATTTTGAGAATTATAGAGGTCTTTAGGCCAGATTTCTTCCATTTTTTTCAAAATTGTGATTTTAAAGTACATACTTTCAATAAAGTACAAATTCATTTTTGTAAGTACGGAGGTCGATTTTAAAGTACTGTACTTTCAAATAAAGTACGAATCGGAGCCCTGGTCTATTCCATTTCACATCCAATAAATTTTTCATCAACATGAATAGCTTACTTTTCCTTCTGTCACTTATTTAGGCATTTTATACCACCTATTTAGGTACCTATTTTAAGGGTCTTACAACATAAGAACCGATACCTACTAATAAGATAAAGGGAAAAACATTGACTTAATTTTAAAGCAACGAGAAGGACGGAGAGGATATCTATATATCACAAGAGTAGATACTAGAAGAACGAAGATTGCAATCTAATTGTTAGCTGAATGATGTTCAGCTTCCAAAAATAAACTAATCGAATCTCTACGCGATGCTCAAAACTAATCAAAATTGAAATTTAATATAAACAAAATAATAAAAAAATAAATATTATATAAAATTCTATCGGAAACAATCACCTCAACATTCATTAATAGTTTAAGGTTTTTCTAAGATTTTGTAAAAAACCGAGGATGCCAAGACTGAGAATGCCAAGATCAAGGTTGAAAAGTTTTAAATTCACCTAAGCATCGGCTATACCCCCAAAAACCACTTAAACGTTTGAGAAGAGGGAAAGATTGTAGAGGCGTTAAATGGAAAGCGTGATAGATCCACCAAAGTATACTTTTAACGTTTTATTAGTTGGAACAACCAACTTCCAAAAAATTACTATCACAACAATGCCAAAAGATCGTTAATTTCAATTTTAATTTTTTTAAATTTAATAAACTTTAAATAATTAATTATATATTTTTTAAAATTTCATGCATTTTGACTAATTTAGAGACAAAGCTTAGGTCGATCTAACCAAGTAAATGATTCAAAACACAGGAAACAACTAGTCAAAATATCAATGACTTTTCACTGAATAAGAATTAGTCTAAGCATTGCTTGACTTCCAAAAATACGACAATGTTCATCCGACCAACGTCAAATATTTTTAAATTACTAATGCATATATGCATTACAAAAATTATAAAGTATATATTTTTGAAATTTTAGAAATTACATTATACGCCTGACAAATTTGCACTTAACAATTAAAAGCATTATTCGAAAGAAAAATCGAGACTGTTAACAACGACTTGCACTTAACGGAAACTGAGGTTCAATGACGGGCGGGGCAGTTGGTGGTCCATGTATGTCACTTACCAGGTGGAATGACACGAGTGAGAGATTTACAAAAATATATATGAAGTGCGAATTATTCTTGTAAGTCCCTCACTAAAGCCTCAGCCTATTATACTAAGCACATACCCAACAATTCGAAGCTATAATAATGGTCATAATATCACACGTAATGTCCTTCGCATAATTTTTAGGGACTGACACGTTGTCCAACTCGAATTTCTTTTAACTACTACTCTATTAGCTGAATTTAGTTCAGCTTCCAAAAAATATAAAAGCAGCCGAAAAGAAGCCCGAAATGATTAAGTTTGCCAGAATAGGGAATATAACAATAATGAAATAATAAGAAAATATATATTATTTAAAAGTCAGATCAGATAGCAATCCCTATTGACGCTTTCACTCATCATAGGAGCTCTACAAATGAGCTAATGGGGCAACGACAAAGCCTCGTAAAGCTGTAACTAAGAGAGTGTAAGTGCTATACATGGACTACACTAAAGCAGCCACCAACTGCCGTCAGTCTTTGAACCTCAGTTACAGTTACGTACAAGTCGTTGTGTTAAACAACACAACACATCATTGATGTCAAATTTTGTTTGAATTATTTGCTGAATAACGTTCAGCATCCAAAAAATTACAGAAAGAAGAATTCAACAAACGCTAATTATGTGATGGACTTACAGCTATCTAAAATGTATATAATGTATATTATTTGAAAGAAAATATACTGTTAACAATATGTGAAGCGAAAATTATTTTTGTAAATCCCTCTCACTTTAGGCGTTCCACCTGTTAAATGCCAGACATGGACTACACTAAAGCAGCCACCAACTGCCGCCAGTCATTGAACCTCAGTTTTCGTTAAGTGCAAGTCGAACACAGCTTTGGTGTCAAATTCTATTCGAATTGCTGAATAACGTTCAGCATCCAAAAAATTATAGCTTAATTATTCATCAACCAACACTAAATTGTGTGATGGACTTACTGCTATTTAAAACTTAAATAATGAAAAAATAAATACGTTGTAGACTGCACAACACTTAGGGATTAAATAGCTATATACTTTCCAGAGCGAAATAAATAGAAGCTAAATAAAATTCGTTAGAATTTAACCAACTACCGCCAGTGATTGAACCTTAATTCCCGTTAAGTGAAACTCGTAGTGTTAACCTATACAGCAAAGCATTCGCGTCAAATTCTGTTTGAATTATTTGCTGAATAACGTTCAGCATCCAAAAAATTACAGCCTTAAGAAGTCATAAAGAACACCAATTATGTGAAGACTTCACTGCTATTTAAAAACTTAAAGAATGAAAAAATAAATATGTTGTAGCATTGCCTTATTGGGAGCCAGACATATCGAGATATTTCAAGGTACGAACAGTGAACCTACTGATTTTGGGACCCACTGGCACTGGGTCTCGGATAGTACATTGCCTTATCTCCTCTATCTAATTAAATTGTTTCTCGGTTTGAACATCATTTTTCTGAAATGCTGTGGATTTTCAACAGATTTTACTTCCTGCTCATAAGGCTGACTTTTTTCCAGAATTTAGTTCTATCAAATGGAGAAGGTTAGAGACCAGTTATGTATAGTACAGAGTACAGTTATTAGGTGAATAAACTTCAGCTTCCAAAAAATTATGTCAAACTAGGCGCGCGATCTTCGGAATTCTAACAAATTTTGAGATTTAATAAAAATGAAATAATAAGAAAATTAATACGTTTTAAAAGTGATATCAAACAGCATCACTCATCACTGAGGCACGGATGGAGATGAAAGAAATCTAGCTACACGGCCTTCCAGAATTCTCAAAATCTTTGCCTGCCGCACAAAAAAAGGAAGATTTTTGGCTTCGTGTACACAGCAACTTAACCTGCAACCAAGAATCATTTCAGTCCAATCTCAATTTTTCTCTTCTTCGGTATAGATAGGGAGTTACTTATTAGGATATAGCCCAAGTAGGCGCGCGGCCATAACGGCGCAAAGCCATGACTTGCTTCAAGATTTCCGAATCTTAACAAATTTAATATCAAACCATTCCTCACATCGAGCTAAGGAGATTGGTACCAAAATTGATTAGGGCCCCAAGTTTTCCAGCAAGTTATGGTTTTGCGCTGTTATGGCCGCGCGCCTACTTATGCTTTACCCTATGTTTTAAAAATATCAAATTTTTATTCGAATGGATTCATAAATGTAGATTGGGTTTTGTCTAACTTCGTAATTTAATTCCCTTTTCTTGTATTTTTGTAAGCCGAGCGAGGAGTGCTTCGGCTAATGGAGGACAACATTATTGTAGGCGAAAATAGAATTGAAAAATAGAAGAAGGTTCTTGAAATTATTTTGGTATACATGTGTAGATAATCGGTGTAGATAGGAAGTTACTTTATTATTACTCGTTATCTCTCGAATTATGAGCCTATCACTTTCCTTCTTACGTCGATAAAAGGTAGGCACTTAATAATTTGTTTAATATTAAATTGTATATTAAATTTTAGTTATAACTGAGTATGTATCGAAAGATGTGATTGGACGTAGGCGGGGCTTCTTTATTAATTTTTTGGATGACTGCATATAATCAGTCAATTAAACTTCTTGTGATTTTCGCCCTTTTGAGACATTCAGAGTATGCCAGCGATTTTTAAGGTCTACGAGCAAGTCAAAGGATACTTTTCAGGGTTACAATAAAATATCTGCGTAAAAATTCTTGATAACCCACCGGGTGTGGCCTGTCTGTACATTAAGCTTTCAAACCCATTTAATAGTCTCAATATTGACCCAAAAATTTTCAAAAAAACATTTTTAGAATTAGCTTGATAAGGGCTTTCGAATGATATATTACTTGGCTTTTAGAGAGTAACAGTGTAGACAGGGCAAATCGAGAAAGATAGGAGGAGATATGTACTGGCTAGATAAGCCGTTCCAGCTAGTTAAACGCCGAGTTTGTATACCAACCTACAGTCTTGAGGTTGATTCCTATACTTAATCAGTCTATAATCAGTCTACTATAAACTTACAAAAAATTACATCACCCCGGCGTTCGTTTGCTGTCTGTATTTAATCCTAAATTTCAATTAACTATTATTTCAAATTAAATTAATTAATTTATATTTTTAAAATAACCCC
This sequence comes from Meloidogyne arenaria, assembly GCA_036172955.1. NCBI lineage: Eukaryota > Metazoa > Nematoda > Chromadorea > Rhabditida > Meloidogynidae > Meloidogyne > Meloidogyne arenaria. Next base: position 24,417 of record JARQAB010000159.1, read on the forward strand.
GCAAGAAATACGAAGCGAGGAACAAAAGATCTGTTTTATTTACAGTTGAGGAACAGGCCGTGAGGCTCGGTTACCGTCATTTTGTCGGCGATCATCCATAACTTATTTTAAGGGATATAACTGAAATTTCTGATGGAGTGAAGTACTAATTCTACTTCACTCTAGCAAAAAAAGCTATTAACAAAAAAATCAAATTTATTGATTCGAGTTTGGAAAAAAAATTTTTTTTAATTTTCAAAGAAAATTTAATCATTTTATCATATCAATCCGTTAAAAAATTAAATTTTATTCTCTTCCATCCGAATAAATTACATTGCATATTTCTGCGTCCATTCACGGACCTTTGCATTATAGGCAGCACGGTCTTTTACGTATAAATCGGCAGCTTCCCGATTCAACGGACTTTTTGGGTTTGGGTCGTCGAAAAGAGAGCAGATTGAAAGCAAAACTGAAAATTGAAATAAGAGCTGTATAGTTTGAATATGCTACATGGGATTTGTTACGTATCGACCTGCGGTGTGTCCGATACTAACAGAAAGACTAACTAACGGCTAACTAACAAGGTTTATCACAAGGTAATAATACAATGGAAATGACGAGACTATGCGTTGGCTTTAGGCTGACTGACTGACTCGGTAACTGACTGACTCTCTGACTACTAAAAGGCTTCGCCTTTTATACTAAACACGCCACCCTAACAGGATTATTGTAAAGATGAAGGAAGGGGAAAATCTGACTAATACATATGTATAATCTTAAGGAAGAAAAAAATAAGAAAAAAAGGGGGCAGATTCAGAATTACCCTAAAAGTTATTCACTATGCTTCGATTTCTGATAGGTCGATAGGCTTCGTTGAATGAGACAAGTACATACTCAAAGTTAATTTGAAAATTTTAGCCTAAGCATTGCTTGGCTTACAAAAATATCTAGTGCAATAGTAACCAAAATAGTGTCTTCTCTAATCCTTAACTACCTTTACTCTCAAATTAATAAAATAATAATCATCTTGTAGATAATAGTTCGACTTAATTCAGGCATAATTACACAATATTAATTAATTTATATAAAATTAGATTTAGGCGTTAATTAAAAGTAACAATTCAAGTAGTAGGAGCTTTGTTTGAGATTCATTTTTTGCAAGCCGAGCAATGCTTAGGCCAATGTTTGCTATAAACTCAACTAAAATTCCTCGTTAAAAACAGACCTGGTCACGGATACTGATCTTAGTATCCGTATCCGGATATTTACGGCGGATACGGCGGACATCCGCAGGCATTTTGATATTATCTGTATCCGTATCCATGACCAGGTCTGGTTAAAAAGCTGCCGATCATCACCCGTCCTTACATATGATTAAAAAACAACATTCGATTTTACAGAATAAAGCCGATTTATGTCAATATTATTAGGGCCATTAAACTCATATAAGTGCAGTACCCAGTTGCAGTACCACTCCCAAAGGAACATTGTATTGTCCAGACACGAATTCCCCTCTTCCCAAAATTACCTTTAGAAATAGTCAATGCCGGCGTCCATTTATGTTGAAGAATGTCCAAACAAATGCTTCCCTCATTGCTAATATTTGGATGGTAAATCTGTGTTTTGAAGCTAATCTGTGGCGGTTTAAACGGATAATCTTGGGGGAAATTAATGTTTAAGTAGAACACTCCTCCCTGATAAGGCGAATTTGGAGGCCCAGTAATGGTTGCTTGCCAATTCCAGAGGTCCTCCCCGACTGGGCTTGCATTACACAGAGCTGGAGGTTCTTTTCCAAAGTCGATAAGCTCCTGAAAAATGAAAAACTTTTCTCTCCTTTTTCTATGTATTGAAGTTAATTCTATATTATCCGAGGATAATTGTCCAGTTCATGCGTCCCAAGAGATTTGGGGCGCATAAATTTTTATGGGACTCATAAATCTTCATGAGACGCATGAACTGTACAAGAGCCTAATGAGATTGCAGATCTTTTTTAACTAAGGTGAACTTTTTTTGACATTCGAAAATTACATTTTTAATTTCTCCTAAGTTAGTTCCTTGGTTAAAAACCAACCTTATGAATTCGTTTCAATGCCATTTGTGAACAATTTTAATTGTAGATAGGTGGAATAAAAATATTCTAAAATCTGAAATTAATTTAAAATTAAAATTTATTTTGAAATTAAAAAAAAAAGATTTTTTATTCGAGGAACGAAATATACGCCAATATTTTCTCGTGGTGCACCAACCGCAATTTTTCAGATTTTTAAAATTAAGAATGCTTAATATTAAATAAAACTTTAATTAAATTTTAAATATTGATGCATAGGATGCCTTGCTACCTTCGAGAATTTCTGTCCGTAGATTATTATTTTTGGAGTCTTAGTTGTTACTAAGATAATGCGTTAACTTGAAGAAGGACCTGTAGGATTTACAGCTATTGAACAAAAAGCCCTGTCATCGAGGTTGTCGAGATATTAACCTTGATTCTTTTAGCCTTTCAGTTCAGTCCTCGAGTCCATAACACGATTCCTGATAAAATAAATTTACTTCATATTAATTAAAATATTTAATTATTTGTTAAATACTGCAAAGAGAATCCTTAATACACATCGTAGTTCTTCAGTTGAGTGATTATTTTTTGGAAGTCTTAGCCGTTGCTAAGATTAATTAGCGTATTTGACCCACTCACTTTTAGTATAGTTAAATTGGGGTTCCCCAATTCTCGGATTAACGTTAAGGACATACTCGGTTTAGCCTATACCCCGGGATAATTAAGGCAAAAACAAATTTAAATGTTGATTCCGTCCTATTTAAAAATTTTGAATAGATGTGGATAAGCGATGTTTTGGGCGAGGAAAAGTCAGGGTTCTTTCTTGGACGCAATAGAAAAAGTATATCAAAATGCCCTGCCATTAACATATAAAATGATTTTTTGTTGAAAAAATGAAAAAACAAATCAACGGCAAAATAAAATGAAATTTCTAGGTCAATTCTCTCTTCAACCTTTTATCTTTACGAGTAAAGGGTTTTTCGTTTAGGCAAAATAATTCAAAAGAATCTGTTTGATGACCTCGGCAAACCATTCCGCGGCAATAAAACAAAAAACGCTTCACCTGTAAAAAAAATTTTCACCTGTAAAAAAATATACCTGTAAAAAAAATAAACATTTCCATCAATATCGAGTTATCTCGAATTTCTTAAATTTATTACTATGATCATCTTATAAAAATCCGAGAAATTAATATTATCAAGTGGATTTGAGAGAGGGTTTACGTCCGGAGATTAAGAGATATCTGGATTTGGGATAAGGTATTTGAGGGTTAATTGGAGATGAAGAGGGTTATTGAGGAATTTGAGGGTCAATTCCCTGATATCTTTAAATCTCTTATTATCGCTAAATCCAATAATATCTACCATGATCATCCATCCTCATAGATCCCTACAAAACTAACGATATTTTATTAATATTGTAAGGATGATTTACCCAGCAGCATTTAAAACGCTTAGGCGGGGGTTAAACGATCTAAAAAGGAAAAAGAGAAGCATTAGTCGATGCCCCGGTAGCTCAGAGGTAGAGCTCCTGCATAAATTTTATAAACTATCTAGGTCACGCTTAGTGAGCGAAAGCGCCTAGCAACAACTAGCAGGTTCGAATCCTGCCCGGTGGCTAAACTTTTGCAAACTCTTTCTATATCCCGCTATCACTCAAATCCGGTTAATCAATGCAACAAACCAAAATGACTCTTTGTCCTCCTATTTTAGCATTTTATACAACCTATCTAGGTCCCTATTTTAAGGATTCTACGACCTAAAAATCCGATCCCTAACTAGTTTAGCTTATTAGCTGAATAAGGTTCAGCTTCCAAAAAATAAGAATTCTGATCTTATGTCTGACTTTAATGGATGATATTTATCAGAAAATTTAATAAAAAAATTTTTGAATAAATTGATATTATGCATAATGAGTCAATTAATTTCCATTTTAATCTTAATTCCTTCCAATGCATAAATATAAAAAAAATTATTTTAATTCTCAAAAATGAAAATTTTATCAATTTATCTTATAAATCCGTTAAAAAATTAAATTTTATTCTCTTCCATCCGAATAAATTACATTGCATATTTCTGTGTCCATTCACGGACCTTGGCATTGTAGGCAGCACGATCTCTTACGTATAAATCGGCAGCTTCCCGATTCATCGGACTTTTTGGGTTTGGGTCGTCGAAAAGAGAGCAGATTGAAAGCAAAACTGAAAATTGAAATAAGAGATACTTTGTAAAAAATTGTGATTTGAGTATAAGTTAATCACATAGCTTCGATATGTGCGGAAATTTCCTGTTTATAGGGTGGAATTGATACAAAATAGTGGTGGAATTTCTTGACAGGTCGATGAAGATTATTTTTAAAATCTTTTTTTGCAGATTTTTTAATAAGAGAAGTTAAAAAAAATTTTTGGAAAAGGGGGCGTGAATCCGTGTATGACAAATACAGTTTGACTATAAGTTGCCTCGAATGTCAATCAAGAAATGTCAACATCAGCGTTTGTCGATGTTGATTCGGGGAATAAGCCAAAGTACATGCTCATTAATTTGCAAAATTTTAGCCTAAGCATTGCTTGACTTACAAAAATATCTAGTACAACAGTAAAAAAGGGTATATCTTCTCTAATCCTGAACTACCTTTACTCTCAAATTAATAAAATAATAAACATCTTGTAGATAATAGTTAGAATTAACTCAGCATAATTACACAATGTTAATTAATTTATATAAATTTTGATTTATGCGTTAATTAAAATAACAAGTCAAGTAGTAGGAGCCTTGTTTGATATTCATTTTTTGCCAGCCAAGCAATGCTTAGGCCTGTGTTTGCCATAAACTCCACTAAAATTCTTCGTTAAAAAGCTGCCAATCATCACCCGTCCTTACATATGATTAAAAATCAACATTCGGTTTTACAGAAAAAAGGCGATGGATGTCGATATTACTAGAGACATTAAACTCATATAAGTGCAGTACCCAGTTGCAGTACCATCCCAAAGGTACGTTCTTTGCTAGCCAAGCAATGCTTAGGCCTAATTTTGCTATAAACCTCACTAAAATTCCTTGTTAAAAAGCTGCTTGAGGAGCAACACAACGTCATCTCAGTACCCGTCCTTACACGAGAACAAACGGTACTTCATATTCAACCCCCACCCCTATTCGAGTCTCATATTATTTTCAATCAAGTTTTGGCTTTGTGTCGGGTGTGGGCAACACAACGTCTGATCATCACCCGTACTTACATATGATTAAAAAACAACATTCGATTTTACAGAATAAAGCCGATTTATGTCAATATTATTAGGGCCATTAAACTCATATAAGTGCAGTACCCAGTTGCAGTACCACTCCCAAAGGAACATTGTATTGTCCAGACACGAATTCCCCTCTTCCCAAAATTACCTTTAGAAATAGTCAATGCCGGCGTCCATTTATGTTGAAGAATGTCCAAACAAATGCTTCCCTCATTGCTAATATTTGGATGGTAAATCTGTGTTTTGAAGCTAATCTGTGGCGGTTTAAACGGATAATCTTGGGGGAAATTAATGTTTAAGTAGAACACTCCTCCCTGATAAGGCGAATTTGGAGGCCCAGTAATGGTTGCTTGCCAATTCCAGAGGTCCTCCCCGACTGGGCTTGCATTACACAGAGCTGGAGGTTCTTTTCCAAAGTCGATAAGCTCCTGAAAAATGAAAAACTTTTCTCTCCTTTTTCTATGTATTGAAGTTAATTCTATATTATCCGAGGATAATTGTCCAGTTCATGCGTCCCAAGAGATTTGGGGCGCATAAATTTTTATGGGACTCATAAATCTTCATGAGACGCATGAACTGTACAAGAGCCTAATGAGATTGCAGATCTTTTTTAACTAAGGTGAACTTTTTTTGACATTCGAAAATTACATTTTTAATTTCTCCTAAGTTAGTTCCTTGGTTAAAAACCAACCTTATGAATTCGTTTCAATGCCATTTGTGAACAATTTTAATTGTAGATAGGTGGAATAAAAATATTCTAAAATCTGAAATTAATTTAAAATTAAAATTTATTTTGAAATTAAAAAAAAAAGATTTTTTATTCGAGGAACGAAATATACGCCAATATTTTCTCGTGGTGCACCAACCGCAATTTTTCAGATTTTTAAAATTAAGAATGCTTAATATTAAATAAAACTTTAATTAAATTTTAAATATTGATGCATAGGATGCCTTGCTACCTTCGAGAATTTCTGTCCGTAGATTATTATTTTTGGAGTCTTAGTTGCTTGCCAATTGCCAATTCCAGAGGTCCTCCCCGACTGGGCCTGCATTACACAGAGCTGGAGGTTCTTTTCCAAAGTCGACAAGCTCCTGAAAAATGAAAAAAACTTCCTCGGCAAAATTCATGTTCGTGCCCTTATCCCTTTTTTCTTCCTCGTAGTAATAAAAATGGTCAGACTAAAATCTGATAGGGCAGCGTGTTAGTAGACCGAAACATACAGACAGAAAATAAGGGAAATCGGACAAAGAGGTGGCGACGATCAGAACCAACCTTATGAATTCGTTTCAATGCCATTTGATAAAAATTTAAATTTTAGATAGGTGTAATAAGAAATATGTGGGACACGCCCACCTTGTCGCGCGGCCACCTTGTCGCAGAGCCATAACTTGCTAAAAAATTTCTGGCCCTTATCAATTTTGGTACCAATCTCTTTAGCTCGATGAGAGGAATCGTTTAATACTAAAGTTGGTAAGATTCGGAAAACTTGAAGGAAGTTATGGCTCTGCGACAAGGTGGCCGCGCGACAAGGTGGGCCGTACCCGAAATATGTCGTTTAAAATTTGTAAGTTCACTAAAAATGCATAATATTAAGTAAAAATTTAAATAATTGATAAATATTAAATCACGGAACGATTTGCTACTTCGAACTACTTTGCATTTTCATTCTAGTCATGTATATTTTTGGAGTCTTAGTTGTTACTAAGATTAATAAGTTAACTTGAGTAAAGCAGCTGGGCTATAGCTATTTCTCTCCTTTAGCTAGAGCAAAAGGTTATTCGGCGGCTGGGAGCGAACCAGCATCTTCAGTAGACCGGACTGATGTGTTAGCCATTACACCACGCCGCCTACTGCTCAGCCTTAGGAAATTAATAGCTATATGCTTTACACTTGAAGATGGAGCCTGTAGGGTATCCAGCTCTCGAACAAAAATCCCAGTCATCGAGGTTGTTTGAGATATTACCCAGCAGCATTTAAAACGCTTGGGCGGGGGTTAAACGATCTAAAAAGGAAAAAGAGAAAGCATTAGTCGATGCCCCGGTAGCTCAGAGGTAGAGCTCCTGCATACATTTTATAAACTATTTAGGTCACGCTTAGTGAGCGAAAGCGCCTAGCAACAACTAGCAGGTGGTCGCAGGTTCGAATCCTGTCCGGTGGCTAAACTTTTGCAAACTCTTTCTATATCCCGCTATCACTCAAATCCGGTTAATCAATGCAACAAACCAAAATGACTCTTTGCCCTCCTATTTTAGCATTTTATACAACCTATCTAGGTCCCTATTTTAAGGATTCTACGACCTAAAAATCCGATCCCTAACTAATTTAGCTTATTAGCTGAATAAGGTTCAGCTTCCAAAAAATAAGAATTCTGATCTTATGTCTGACTTTAATGGATGATATTCATCAGAAAATTTAATAAAAAGTTTTTGAATAAATTGATATTATGCAAAATGAGTCAATTAATTTCAATTTTAATCTTAATTCCTTCCAATGCATAAATATAAAAAAAATTATTTTAATTCTCAAAAATGAAAATTTTATCAATTTATCTTATAAATCCGTTAAAAAATTAAATTTTATTCTCTTCCATCCGAATAAATTACATTGCATATTTCTGTGTCCATTCACGGACCTTGGCATTGTAGGCAGCACGATCTCTTACGTATAAATCGGCAGCTTCCCGATTCAACGGACTTTTTGGGTTTGGGTCGTCGAAAAGAGAGCAGATTGAAAGCAAAACTGAAAATTGAAATAAGAGATACTTTGTAAAAAATTGTGATTTGAGTATAAGTTAATCACATAGCTTCGATATGTGCGGAAATTTCCTGTTTATAGGGTGGAATTGATACAAAATAGTGGTGGAATTTCTTGACAGGTCGATGAAGATTATTTTTAAAATCTTTTTTTGCAGATTTTTTAATAAGAGAAGTTAAAAAAAATTTTTGGAAAAGGGGGCGTGAATCCGTGTATGACAAATACAGTTTGACTATAAGTTGCCTCGAATGTCAATCAAGAAATGTCAACATCAGCGTTTGTCGATGTTGATTCGGGGAATAAGCCAAAGTACATGCTCATTAATTTGCAAAATTTTAGCCTAAGCATTGCTTGACTTACAAAAATATCTAGTACAACAGTAAAAAAGGGTATATCTTCTCTAATCCTGAACTACCTTTACTCTCAAATTAATAAAATAATAAACATCTTGTAGATAATAGTTAGAATTAACTCAGCATAATTACACAATGTTAATTAATTTATATAAATTTTGATTTATGCGTTAATTAAAATAACAAGTCAAGTAGTAGGAGCCTTGTTTGATATTCATTTTTTGCCAGCCAAGCAATGCTTAGGCCTGTGTTTGCCATAAACTCCACTAAAATTCTTCGTTAAAAAGCTGCCAATCATCACCCGTCCTTACATATGATTAAAAATCAACATTCGGTTTTACAGAAAAAAGGCGATGGATGTCGATATTACTAGAGACATTAAACTCATATAAGTGCAGTACCCAGTTGCAGTACCATCCCAAAGGTACGTTCTTTGCTAGCCAAGCAATGCTTAGGCCTAATTTTGCTATAAACCTCACTAAAATTCCTTGTTAAAAAGCTGCTTGAGGAGCAACACAACGTCATCTCAGTACCCGTCCTTACACGAGAACAAACGGTACTTCATATTCAACCCCCACCCCTATTCGAGTCTCATATTATTTTCAATCAAGTTTTGGCTTTGTGTCGGGTGTGGGCAACACAACGTCTGATCATCACCCGTACTTACATATGATTAAAAAACAACATTCGATTTTACAGAATAAAGCCGATTTATGTCAATATTATTAGGGCCATTAAACTCATATAAGTGCAGTACCCAGTTGCAGTACCACTCCCAAAGGAACATTGTATTGTCCAGACACGAATTCCCCTCTTCCCAAAATTACCTTTAGAAATAGTCAATGCCGGCGTCCATTTATGTTGAAGAATGTCCAAACAAATGCTTCCCTCATTGCTAATATTTGGATGGTAAATCTGTGTTTTGAAGCTAATCTGTGGCGGTTTAAACGGATAATCTTGGGGGAAATTAATGTTTAAGTAGAACACTCCTCCCTGATAAGGCGAATTTGGAGGCCCAGTAATGGTTGCTTGCCAATTCCAGAGGTCCTCCCCGACTGGGCTTGCATTACACAGAGCTGGAGGTTCTTTTCCAAAGTCGATAAGCTCCTGAAAAATGAAAAACTTTTCTCTCCTTTTTCTATGTATTGAAGTTAATTCTATATTATCCGAGGATAATTGTCCAGTTCATGCGTCCCAAGAGATTTGGGGCGCATAAATTTTTATGGGACTCATAAATCTTCATGAGACGCATGAACTGTACAAGAGCCTAATGAGATTGCAGATCTTTTTTAACTAAGGTGAACTTTTTTTGACATTCGAAAATTACATTTTTAATTTCTCCTAAGTTAGTTCCTTGGTTAAAAACCAACCTTATGAATTCGTTTCAATGCCATTTGTGAACAATTTTAATTGTAGATAGGTGGAATAAAAATATTCTAAAATCTGAAATTAATTTAAAATTAAAATTTATTTTGAAATTAAAAAAAAAGATTTTTTATTCGAGGAACGAAATATACGCCAATATTTTCTCGTGGTGCACCAACCGCAATTTTTCAGATTTTTAAAATTAAGAATGCTTAATATTAAATAAAACTTTAATTAAATTTTAAATATTGATGCATAGGATGCCTTGCTACCTTCGAGAATTTCTGTCCGTAGATTATTATTTTTGGAGTCTTAGTTGCTTGCCAATTGCCAATTCCAGAGGTCCTCCCCGACTGGGCCTGCATTACACAGAGCTGGAGGTTCTTTTCCAAAGTCGACAAGCTCCTGAAAAATGAAAAAAACTTCCTCGGCAAAATTCATGTTCGTGCCCTTATCCCTTTTTTCTTCCTCGTAGTAATAAAAATGGTCAGACTAAAATCTGATAGGGCAGCGTGTTAGTAGACCGAAACATACAGACAGAAAATAAGGGAAATCGGACAAAGAGGTGGCGACGATCAGAACCAACCTTATGAATTCGTTTCAATGCCATTTGATAAAAATTTAAATTTTAGATAGGTGTAATAAGAAATATGTGGGACACGCCCACCTTGTCGCGCGGCCACCTTGTCGCAGAGCCATAACTTGCTAAAAAATTTCTGGCCCTTATCAATTTTGGTACCAATCTCTTTAGCTCGATGAGAGGAATCGTTTAATACTAAAGTTGGTAAGATTCGGAAAACTTGAAGGAAGTTATGGCTCTGCGACAAGGTGGCCGCGCGACAAGGTGGGCCGTACCCGAAATATGTCGTTTAAAATTTGTAAGTTCACTAAAAATGCATAATATTAAGTAAAAATTTAAATAATTGATAAATATTAAATCACGGAACGATTTGCTACTTCGAACTACTTTGCATTTTCATTCTAGTCATGTATATTTTTGGAGTCTTAGTTGTTACTAAGATTAATAAGTTAACTTGAGTAAAGCAGCTGGGCTATAGCTATTTCTCTCCTTTAGCTAGAGCAAAAGGTTATTCGGCGGCTGGGAGCGAACCAGCATCTTCAGTAGACCGGACTGATGTGTTAGCCATTACACCACGCCGCCTACTGCTCAGCCTTAGGAAATTAATAGCTATATGCTTTACACTTGAAGATGGAGCCTGTAGGGTATCCAGCTCTCGAACAAAAATCCCAGTCATCGAGGTTGTTTGAGATATTAACCTTGATTCCCTTATGACCCTCTCAGTGCTGTCTCTAGCCGTAACCCGATTTTTAATAAAATAAATTTACTTCATGTTAATTAAAATATTTAATTAATTAATAAATACCGCAAAAAGAATTCTTAAACCACTGCTTCTTCCTAAACCGATTCGTTATTTTTTGGAAGTCTTAGCCGTTGCTAGGATTAGTTAGTTCATTTAACCCATGGGTGTTGTGACACTTAAGGATACCCACTATAGGATATGACAAATATATTCATAACCTTATCTTTAATAAAATCAAATTTTACTTCATATTAATTAAAATATTTAATTAATTTATTAAATACTGCAAAGAGAATCCTTAAAACACAATTTTTTTCTTTCAAGGTTGGTTCGTTATTTTTGGAAGTCTTAGCTGTTGCTAAGATTAATTAGCTTTCTTGACCCACTAACTTAATTATAGTTAAAAAGCGGCTACCCAAACTGGGGTTAAGCGAAAAAGACGGACTTGGTTTAGCCTAGCCCCGGGATAATTAAGGCAACTTAATGTCCTAAACAAATAGTTAAATAGGGATTCTGTCCTAATTAAGAATTTTGAATAAATTTGGATCAGGGATGTCACGGCGGAGGAAAAAGTTAGGATTGTTTCACTTGGACGCAATACATAGAAAAAGCATTTCAAAATGCCCTGCCTCTGTCAGATAAAATGATTTTTTGAAAAAATGAAAAAATAAACTAAAAAAATAAACAACAAAATTTCTAGGTCAACCATTCTCTTCCAAAAGGCAAATTAAAAATAAGCGTAAAACAATTAATAATTCCTTTCTTTACGTGTAAAAGGGTTTTCGCTTAGGCAAAGTAATATTTGAATAATTCAAAGAAATTCTTTGTCTGATAACCGGCAAATCATTCCGCGTCAGTAAAACAAAACGCCCTATTTGACCTCCTACATTAAAGCCATCACATCCAAGCCTACGTTAAATGCAAAATTTTTATATAATATTTATTTTTTAATATCTAGTTTTTATAAATTCCATCAAGTATTTTTTAATTTCAATTGCCTCGGTTTTAATTGCTTTATTTTTTGGAAGCTGAGCAATTTTTAGCTAATTATTGATTCGAATTCCAAGAGTGATGTATTAGAAAAATACTTATATATGACCCACAGAGTAATTAGCCGAATCCGATAAGCCTTCTCACAGTTATTATAGAAGGGTTCGGATTTATTTAAATAAATCACTGAGGCGGCCCTGCCAACGAACTGCCGCTGTCTCTCTATTTTTCTATCAAATTTATCACTGGTCATTTCTGTCTTTCTTTTATTTGAACTCAATGGTCAAACACTGGTCAGCAAGGCTTGTAATAAAATTCACGTCCAATAACTTCTAAATAATATAAAATTTTTTGTTTTTAAAATTCATATAAGCATTAATAATTTAAAGAACTTTGAGTATTATCAGCTCCGGAGGCCTTATTTTTTTTGGAAGTCAAGCAAAGCTTAGACTAATTAAAGTAGGAGGTAGGCAAGGGTTTAGCTAACTAACATTGGTTGACGATAGTTGTCCAAGAAGCGATGTCGAGTAAACACCCCTCGACTAGACCTATTTAATATTAAATTTTTAATTTTGATTTGAATAATTTGAGAAAAATTTCTGACAATATTATGAACTGTTCGGTGAATGAATTTAATTTTTTGGAAGCTTGACATTTTCACAGCTAATTTAGAAAAATAAATTTGTGTTTTTCGAAGTAGGAGGTAGGCAAGGGTTTAGCTAACTAACATTTTAGCTAACTAACATTAGGAAGTTTTGTAAGGAGATACTTAGTTTTATAAAAGACTCAATTTAAATAACCTTTTGAACCAATAACTGGACTTGGTAAAATGAAAATTAATCGACCACTCACTCCCAAAAGGGAGGATGGAAGAAATTACCGAAAACATGTATTAATTGCCCTCCCTCAAATAATTACCCAACTTAGTTGATTGTTCCACTTAGTTTGATTGTTCCCCTACGAAAGTAAAGGGTGGGGAATCCTTAAGAAATCTACACAGGAAGGGAGGCATGCGAGAGGACTTTTTACGGGAAAAATTAGCTCAAGTGTCCAGTCCTAGTACCAAGATTAATACTCGATTGATGCATATTTCACAAAATAAATATTTTTTGAATTTAAAATCCTTAATAAAAATCAAAAATAAGGTTAATATGCGTCCTATGAGTGTCAGCCTTATATTTTTTGGAAGTTGGAGATACCAACTAAAAAATCGTGTTATTATTTGACATTCCTAACACTGAATGCCGAAGTCTAGGAAAACAGCGCTAGTATACACAGATGCCCTGGGGTGATATTATAAAGATGAAGATTTTGGGTTAGTTATAAAGATTAAGCTGGGTCTGGACCAAGGCCTGGGGCTTTCCTGTTCCCAGAGTCCAGGCCCAGGCATTTTTTGACCTTTCTGGGTTTTTTCCTGGACTACTGGCCCAGGATCCAGTCCAAGTCCTAGGATCCTAGGCTCGATGTTGTTAGGGCGGCGTGTTAGTATAAAAGGCGAAGCCTTTTAGTAGTCGGGGAGTTAGTGAGTCAGTCTACAGTCAGTCTAGTGTTAGTAGTATCCGCAATTGTCGCATCCGCACGTGCGTATCCGCAATTGTCGTAACACCCGTTTTATCTCATATGTATAAAGAAATTTGCAACAATTACAAAGATAGGTTGTGTAATTTAATCAAGTATATTAGCTGAATAATTTTCAGCATCCAAAAATATCAACGTGCGCATACAATTTCCAAAAATTACTAAAATCGGAAAACTAATAAACACTAAATAATAATAAAATAAATATTATGTAGTCCAAACTCAATTTTAAAAGATAAGGTCAAAAAATCAGACAAACAACCAAAAGTGTTTGCGCTTCTTCAAAAATCAAATGTGATGATAAATCTGTATAGGAAACCAATTTCAGAAATTAATTTGACTGATTAATCAGCCATGCAAAAATAGAAACTACGATGTTTAAGTCGGACCCACAAAAAATATTTTAACTTGAGACCATTAAAGAAATAATAATGTATAAATGCATATTAAGCAGAAAATTGACAATAAATAATTTCAAATTTATCTCTCTCTTCAAACTTGCAATAAATAATCTGTCAAATTAAAATATAATACAAACAATTTTTAAAAGCTTTTATTGATACATTTTGTGACAATTAAATCTTCTTTGATTTATTTTAAATTCTTATTTCATTATTAACGTTGTTAACGCCTTCTACGTCGCAACATGCACGAAATGGGCGAAAACTTGAAAAAATAAAAATTAAATTTGTTTGGAAAATAGAGCTTCACTTTTATGCATCTCTATTTCTACTCAGCTCAACTATAGAGCTTTACTTATATTTTTTGGCACAGCTACCGACAACAGTGACCAACAGCGAGGACACTTCACTGTACAATTGTGTCACTTAGACTATCACTTAGGCAACTCCTACCGCTCTGATTGCACAGAGATTTAAATACGTAAAAAATAGACTGTTATTTGGAAAATGGTTAGCCCCAAGGTGTTAATATACATTGAAGTTAGGACATAACACTGTACACACATTTAATCAGTGGTACCTCAGAAACATTAAAATTCAATTTTAGCCGATAAAACCATCAAACTATGAAACCCCGTCAAAGTTATCTCTACATTCTTCCAAAGCTTAATTAATCCTTCCAATCGTCATTCTACCCAACTAATCCCACTTCCTCTTAATCCGTGATCCTCTCCAATAGAAAAACAATTTTTATGGATCTGATTTTCATCTCAACATAAATAGCTATGAACGCTGTTCAAGCTTCCAAAAAAATACACCACCTTCGACGAAGTCCCATCACTGACTTAACTTTCAGAACTTTAAAATTAAAAATAAAATAGGTAAATAACATTAAGTAACATTAAGATGGATTAAATCGGTATAGGATTAAGTCACCCTCTTTCCATGCCAATCCTCTTAATCCTCTAAAATCCCCTAACCATCTTCCTACTCCTATTAACCTCAATCCTCTTAATCACCCATATCCTCTCCAATAGAAAAACAATTCTGATGGATATGTTTCCTGTAACCAGAAAAATAGCTATGAACATGTTCAAGCTTCCAAAAATTTAAACAACGCTCGCACAAAATCTTCGCTACTTATTCACTCTATATGAATTTAAAATTATAAATAAAATAGGTAAATAACATTAAGTAGATTTATGCTTAAATTCACACCCTTTTAAAGAATTATTTTAAAAATCTCTTCACATTGCTCCCAACCATGTTCAAAGTCACGCCGCTTTTCATCCCATCTCTTTTCCAAAATGGCCTAAAATTTATTTATTTACTTCATGTTTATAATTACATTAAAAGTTGTTTAAATGGATTTATTAAGTAGGTTTCTTGAGAGAAAATTCTTGTCTAGCACTATTTTTGGAAGCCATTTAGTTGGCTAATTTACCTGGCATCAGTAGCTTCTACTAAATTGTTGCGAAAATAGTATCAAAAACATTGAAAATATCACCAAAAAGTCGAATCGAAAGAAGAAACCTCAAAACAGAAATTTCGATACGACTCTGCCTGGCGTCCGTTGTGGCATAACGAATTTCACAATTTACCGGACTCTAAGTCTCTACGAATACTTTTATCGTAGCACATGACATCTAAGGTAGCTAAATTAGAAAGCCTAACTCCTCTCCCCCAAAATCACCTTTGAATGGATCCTGTTTGGAGGTTTCTCCATCAAAACATAGTAACCATTTCCATTGAATTTTTGTTGGTTGTTTCAAGTATTCTTCCCATTCGGAGACTAATTGACGGTTATTTTCTTGGACACTAATTTGGTCGAATAGAGGCGTTATTGATGCGTTTGACTGACAAAATAACTGAAAAAGAAGTAATTTTAATTAGCTAAATTTGACTGATTAATCGTCAGTCATCCAAAAAAACAAGACAGACTATTTAGCGGCAGTTGTATTTATTTCTTAATTGTATTTGCTTATTATTTAAAGTTAATTTAATAATTAATATTAAGTAAATAAGCGAAAATTATTAGCCGATTAAATAAATGAGCGGAACTGTTAAGCCTGAAACTTATAAAGGGCAGTTTTGTAAATAGGTGTTCTTTATAGTTGAGTTAAACCTATATAGATCTTAGGTAGGGTTGCCCTTTCCAAAACACAAGAAAATAGGGCAAATGTAGAAAATAGGGAGAAAAGACCAAAAATATTTTTACAATATAGCAAATATTTCAATTAAATATGAATGTTAGTCTACATGTAAATAGCGCCTTATAGTATGTAGCGGCAAGGGCGGCTCATTGTAAATTTTTTGGAAGTTGGTGAGACCAACTAAATTGTTTGTCCATTATATTTTTGTGTTAGAGAATCTTGGAGCATGAGTTACAGGGACGGTTCTTTCCCCGTTTTATTTACAAAATGCCAATAAATATAAAAATTCTACAAATACGGAGAATAGGGGAAAACGGCCAAAATTAGAAAAGTTGTAAGAGATGTCTCTGTCAGGTCACTATTTACTATAACTATTTACAGCATAGCAAATATTTCAATTAAACATGAATATTAGTCTTAAAGTAAATAGTGCACTAGATGTGTCTTACGGGGTCCTCTGTAATTTTTTGGAAGTTGGTGATACCAACTAATTATGTAAATTGTGTTCAGTTTATTTAGCTGTTGAAAAGCTTTGGCGCATGCATTACAGGGATGGGCTCTTCCACATTAAAAAAAAGAAGTGGAAAGATCTCATCCCTAATATATTCTTCGAACTTATAGAAAGTTTTGACAGACCCAGGACATAACAGATAACGCCAATAACAAGACATTCGGGAACCGAACCAGCCTCATTACTATAATTAGAAACATACACTAGCAATAATAACAGCCATAAATGTCGTTGAAATTATTAAAGATATTCTGTTTAGAATTATTTGTTGTCCAAACATTTTATTATTTAATTTTTGGGAATTTTTGGAGAATTTTAAGAGAATTTTAAGAATAAATTTAATTAGAAAAATCTTTAAAAAATCTGCAAAAAATTTAAATTAATTAAAGAGACACTAGGGATAGATCCTGACTAGTGTTCGGCAAATAAAACTTTTCGGTACCGGTATTGGGAGTAACGAAAAATCCCGATACCGAAAGGTACCGAAGAAAAATTTTGGGAGTACCGCGGGAGTAGCGAACCGTGCCGAACACTAGTAATGACTGTAACTTAAAAAGCGGCAGACGTAACGCGAAAGGGGAAGGGTCATTAATTAGGTTGAATGGCCTAGGTTATTAGGCCGTAGTTTGGAGAGGTAGAGCTAGTAGAGATAATAGTAGGTAGAGATAATACTAGGACTTAATACTGCCCAATAATACCAAATTTTTTTTATTGAGCTGGGCTCTGAAGCAATTTATAGCGAAAATTTGGCCTAGCATTGCCTGACTTAAATACCAATTGTGTGCCCAATTTCACCTTAATTAGACTATAATGTGCCCTGCTTTATTTTAAAAAGCAATTGACGAATGAAGAAGCAGATAGAAATTTAGCTTAGATTTAGACTCGGTGTTTTATAATGATAGGACCCACCGATATTGGAAATTAGATTAAGCTTAATTAAGTAATACTTTTGACTGTATTAACAGTCATCCAAAAATACACTATATTTAAATCATAATGGAGAACTCCATGACATCAAAATCGCTCAAAAAGGTGTCTTAAGGATAGGCTTTTATGGGAAACAAATTTTAAAAATAATATATTTTGTAAATACGATCTATTTTGTAACGGTACTAACCGATGATCTCCCCTCATTTTTCTTTTTGAAGGAAGACAAATAATGGTCAAGGAAATCTGTGTCTATATGTCTCAATTTCTCCTCTAAAACTGAAGGTAGGCATATAATGGGCAAGGAAATCTATGGCTACACGTCCCGGCTTCTTAAATCATAACCTGATTCCACCGTTAGGTGTGTGTGTACAACTACTTCTATTTGAAACAGGTTATTGTATTCCCATAAAATCTTGTGGGACTGGACAGTTCACTTATCTAAATTATGGTATACTACCGTAACATTGGTTCCAAGAACCAGAAGCCGGGTACTTATGGCCATAGATTTACTTGACCATTATTTGCCTCCCTTCATTGTTTGAAGGAGAAAATGAAGTAAGCAGAAGAAAAGAGAGATGTGGTAGCTAATCGGACAGTACCTAAATAATTAGAGGAGTGAATTCAATAAAGGGATGAATTTTGTAAAATATATTATAATTTATATTTAATTCGTTAAATGTCAAAAAATATTAAGTAAATCTGCGTTCTGTGCTCCTCTTGTACATTTTCATTTTTTGGAAGTTGGATATTCCAACTAAAATATGAAATATTCCTCAATCCGCCTTTATTACCTCGAATCCCTTTATCTTTTATTGAATCAATTAAGAACTCCTTTCATCACTCGATATCAATCCTCTTACTTCTAATCTCTCGTACATTAACCCTTCGTAATTACTTCTAATCCCCCACAAAAAAGCTAAATTTACGAATCGGGAATCTGATTTTCTGTCGCGATCCCTGTAAGGTATATTATAAATCGTACTTAATTCGTTAAATGTAAAAAAATATTAAGTATATTTGGCTTCTTTACGTTTCTCCGACATTCATTTTTTGGAAGTTGGATATTCCAACTAAACTGTGCATTATGGTAACTGAATCTCTACGATGTTAGTGTATATGTATAAGTTCACCGCTCGGTTTGGTTTTAACATGATGGGAATCATGAATATTTTTGACTGTTTAATCAGCCATACAAAAATAGAACTGTTCGGAAAATGGCAAACTAAAAAATTGTTTGAAAAGATCAAAATTTAAAATAATACATTTTTATTAATTAATATTATGCAAACTACTATATAAATGATATGAGCGATAGAATTTGAAAATTTGACACAAATTGAATACTTATGCAATATTTTTGACTGTGATAAACAGTCATCCAAAAATAACATCTATAGCGGATAAGGCTAACACCAAAATATTTTTAAAAAATCGGAACTCAAAGAAACAATTTTGTATTCAAGCATATTATGTAAAGAGGTGGTCTTATTAATAGAGATCTTTTTAATAAATCGCTGTTGTCCATAAAAACCACCACCGTATTAAGCAATATTTCTGACTGTTATAAAAAGTCATCCAAAAATAATACCACGACGCGACAATACTTCAAAAAAACTTTTAAGAGATCGAAATTTAAATAAACAATTATGTATTAAAGCATATTATGTAAAGAGGTGGACTTTTCATGGAGCCGAAAATAATGTCATTATTGCCTAGAGTAGTATTAGTTCCATAAACCAGAAGTCAAGTGCTTATAGCCATAAATTTGGTTTTTTGACTGTTTGATCGGTCAACATATTATGTATTGAGGTGGATGAATCGAAAAATAAACTACCTACTATGTATATGACATTAAGATTAGCAACGACTAGACTAATGTTAATTGATTTTTATACTACCAAATACCCCAAAAATATAAATTTGTTTATTTTTTTGATTCATATAAGCAGTACTAATTTAATGAAATTTGATCTGTGCCAATAGAGGTGTTTAATTTTTTGGAAGTCAAGCAACGCTTAGACTGCTGTTAATTAATTGCTAAGTACCTGGCAACATTTTAGACTCTGGCGGAGGGGGGGGGCAATAAATCTATGACCAAGATTAAGCGTGCAACACCAGAGCTTTAGCATGTTAGAATCCTGCCTTGACTAAATTTTTTCTAAACCCTTACTAAATATTTAAACAGAGGACATCACTTAGAAACCTCCACCCTCTCAAGTCTTAGTAGCTAACAATTAAAAATTTAATTTAAAGGATGAAGGGCTTCTAATAAGAATGAGGGCTCTCTCACACCCTTGGTTGCTAAACGATAAAAAAGGTGTATTGAAGAGCTCAAGTAGTGGTATATCTAGTAATCAGCGTGTCTTATAGAGGGGACCAACGTTAATTATTATGTAGCACTCGAGGTCTAGAATGACATTGTTCAAGAGGATAGGGAACAGTCAACAAAAAGTCAACGAGAAATGATAATTTTGACTGAGTTAATCAGCCAGGCAAAAATAAGTAGGTTTCTACCAATGTTACACATCGAAAGATATTTTAATAACAACTATATAAAAATAATTTTTGAAATGCTAACTATTGTGTAAAATTCAAAAATAATTAAAAACTATTTTTTCTTCAAAAAATAATGACGTAAAAATAATTTAAATTTTTTACATTTAACAAACAAAAGTGCCCGCAGTCTTGACTACTTTTTGTTTAAAAAACCTTTCACAAATTTCAACACATTTTAAAGCTAAAGCCCATTGTTTATGAATAAAAAAGGAAGCAAAAAGGGAAGAAGTCATTTTTAAAATTATTTAAAAAATGGCTCGGAGGGGATTTAATTATAAATTTTAGTTATTTGTTGGAGGAAGTTCCAACATCCAAAAAATTAAAGTACAAACAGGCTTTCTTGCAACATTTAATGAGGTGACCTTACAAAATTACTATATTATCAAAATAATTAATTAAAATATATTAAGTAATCTGAAGGGGTACACTCCAATGTGCCGCTGGACCCAAAGGAGTATATATCTTCTAACCACAAATTTATCCACAAATTTACTGCGGTAAAATATAGCGTCGTTTGGTAAGTCTAATCGGTTAAAATAAAAAAACTTTTGGTGGCGATACATTGGCTTGCTCCAACAGCATATCTTAAGTCCTTTCATGATTAAACTCTAACGTAATTTAAGGGTATATCGTTTAAAGCTAGCCAGAGCAATGCTTGGCTTACAAAAAAAATTTTCACTTCAGGTGCCGTTATGGCCGCGCGCCGTTTTTCAATTGACTTTAAACTAAGGTGCTACCACGTCAATTAACCTAAGATCTCTCATAAAGATCGCAAATAGTTATTGACTTTGAAGAAAGTCATGACAAAAAGAAAAACACAAGGTTAGTTATGGTTTCCAAAATATATAATATTTTAATATAAATTAAATAATAATGTATGAATAACTATAAACTTTAACTAGAGGAGGTAGCCCTAATCTTCTTTATTTTTTGGAAGTTGGTTATACCAACTATATAAAGCTTATGTTGGTGCTTTGCTATGATATAGAAATCAAACGTGAAATCAGATGGTGTGTTAATTAATTCAGTGTAAATATTGGTACTTTGCAAATACCCTTAATACTATGGTTTCCCCATGAGTTAAAAATTCATAACTAGAGACAGGATTTTTAGACAAATGCCTGTTTTTTTCCTCGATAGGCCTGATGCTGAAACGTCCAAATCACGCGTTATTTTTATGCGAACCTTATCGTGCAACCTTATCGTGCCTAAAAAACCTTATCGTGCCTAAAATTCTTTACAAAATATATATTATATTAATCTAAATTGGCTAAATTTCTAAAAAATTTTCTTTCAGATGTCTCTCCATGTTCGGGAAGGTAATTTTTTGGAAGTTGGGAATGCCAACTAAATAAATTGGTTGTTGGCTATGTGGAAAGTTGAAGGCAAATGTAACAAGCGGATTGAATTATATGTATAGTCCAGCTAACGAGCCGACATGAAAACAAAATTCCCGATTTTCGGGATTGCTGTGTCCGCACTTGCAGAAAGAATATAAATGAAAATAAATAACCCAGCATTGGGTTGGATGGCGGCACAGTCGGTTTATGTCCAAGTGTGCATCAAAATTAACTTATTTAACATTTTATGCTTAAAAATGAAAATTTTTCCTTTAAAAATTTTCATTTTTCGCTCCATATTTGATCCATATTTTTGGATTTTAGTCCATATTTCAGTCCATATTTTTCGATTGATAGTCCATATAAATCCTATCCCTATTTATCAATTATAAATATTAGCCTAAGCTTTGCTTGGCTTCCAAAAAATTTACAACGAAGGGGAGGGGCGGGATGTTTTGACGGGATTGTTTCTAATGAATCGCTCCTACATTTCTATCCAAATTAATAAAATAATTAATACCTTTTAAATAAGAATTGAAACTGGACGTAGAAAATCCTAAAATCCATTCGCAGAAAGAAAAGTGAAAAAAACTACAAAAATTCGTTAAAATCATAACTAGGGATCGAATTTATATTGAAATAAGGCACAAAAACGACTCAGTGTCTGACCATTGAGTTCAAATAGAAGAAAGACAGAAGTGGTCAGTTCGCGGACAGGGTCGCTTCAGTGATTTATTTAAATATAAATCCGATCCCTAATCATAATCAAATCTACTCCAATAACTTTAAGATTAAATATACGGTATTTATTTTTGGAAGATGGGGAAAACATCTAAACCCCACCTTTTAGGCGAAGAAAAAATATTCAAAATTCTAGTTGTAAAGTCAGAAGAAAATTCGATTTTACAAAATAAATATTATTCCATTTTAATTTTGTAAAATGTCTAGGAATAAAATGACTGTCGATAATTTAATTTAAATTGAATAAGTTTGAATATAAATTAGGGCGATAGCTAACTTGACTTCTATTTTTCTATTATTTTTTGGAAGTTGGGTAATCTAACTAAAAATTTTGCCTATACATAAATAGGATTTGGTTAGCCACTGGAAATATCTTCCTAATGATCAGCTATTTTTATATTTAGGCAAGGGGAAAGTCTCCAGGCATACGGAGAGATTTTTGCCTAAGCTTTGGCTTGGCATCCAAAAAAATAAGTCTTAGAAATGGGAAAAACAATATCCACGTATTTAAAGCTCTTTATAAAAATAATTATTTAAATTATTATATACGTTACTTAACGCAAATCTTCTAGTGTGAGTTAAATGACTTGAATAATTATAAATTGCCTAAGCGCTGCTTGGCATCCAAAAATTAACAATATCAAACTGGCTGAACAACACGATTAAACTAGAAATTACCCTTAAATAAACAATCATTTCAATTTTATATATTAATGTATGCTAATGTAAAAATCCCAATAGGAGATATACTTCAAATATTTACCCCCCCCTCTTAAATAATCACCCACCGTTTGCGAGAAATTGAAAAGATAATTGCCAAGGGTAACTATCTAATCATATACGGTATATGTGAACTATAGCACCACCAATACTAAATATGCCTAAAATTTGGTTGGCCAATGTTTGGCTAAGATCTTCCGTGTATTTCTTGAATGTGGAGTAAAAAATATCGGCGAATGTATAAATTCAATAGGCATAGGGCCCCACAAGTTTGAGGCATATGGAGAGATTTTTGCCTAAGCTTTGTTAGGCATCCAAAAAATAAGAAACAGACAAATAAGGACCCACTATCAACTGGACACTAAAGCTCTTTATAAAAATAATTATTTAAATTATTATATACGTTACTTAACGTAAATCTTTTAATATAAGAAAGGATCGAAAAATATTAGCACAGTTCTTTATCTAGAAGATTTACGGTATTATGCCAGTCTACGGCTTGTAAAGGAGAGATCTGCTATGTGTTTTTACAGTCAGACTTCACTACATGTTTGTTCTCTTGATTTTCTTGAGTCAAAAATAGCGACAAGTTGGGAAATCAACTGGAAAGAAAGGAATAGAATTTTGTCTAAGCTTTGTTAGACATCCAAAAATATAAAAAAACAAGCAAGAGGATCCTCTAACAAATGTACTACATAGATCTATTAATAAGAATAATTATTTAAATTATTATATACGTTACTTAACGCAAATCTTTTGATATAAGCACACTTTCAATTAAAGCACACCCTACGAAGTGATCGAAAAATGAAAGCATAGTTCTTCGATTAGAAGATTTACGGTATTATGCCAGTCTACGTCTTCTAAGGGAGAGATCTGATGAGTTTTTATACAGTCGGACTCCACCAAATGTTTATCTCTCTTGATTTTCTTAAGTCAAAGAATAGCGTCAAGTTGGAAAATTAACCAGAAAGAAAGGAATAGAATTTTGTCTAAGCTTTGTTAGACATCCAAAAAATAAAGCAAGTAATATCCTGAAGCGCCTCTATCTATTGGACTAAAAATCTTTATATAAATAATTATTTCAAGTATTGTATATCTTTTAAGATATCCTATCAATCATAGATTCCAAGAGGAAAAGAATACTTTGATCAAAAGGAGATAAGTTTATTAGAACGGACGTTTAGGAATAAAATCTTACCCCTCATCCCTAACGAGAGTAAATACCCTGAAATTCATCTTTATTTGTCTTATTAGGTAATTGCAAAGTCCCTTTATTAGCAAGTAGGGTTGTAAAATCCACGGACAGAAAGTGAAAGATTCTTGCCTAAGCTTTAGTAGGCATCCAAAAAATAAGAAACAAAGATAAGCAGCACAAGCACACAATCAACTGGACTAAAGTCCTTTATACAAATAATTATCTGAAGTATTGTATATCTTTTAAATATTCTGTCAATCAAAGATTCCAAGAGGGGAAGAGGAATCCTTTGATCAAAAAGAGATAAGTTTATAAAAAAGCGGTACGACAAATGAGGATAGAAATGAAAAATAAAAAAAAACTTGGAAAACAATATAACTTTGAAGACTCCCTCCCACATGGAAGACCAATAAAAAAGAATTCATCTCTTTCCAGCGCCGCAGGCAAAAGTTTTTGAATTTCAGAAGTTCCATTATTTGTTTTTTATTTTTATTTTAATTCTCAATTGTCGCCACACCATAAAAACTGACGTTCTGCTGGACTTCTAGGAAGAAAAGCTCATCCCTCACTCCTTAACGTGAGTTAAAGGACTTGATTATCACTCTTTATATGGCTTATTTGGTTGTAAACTGAAATTATCTTTACAGAATGATTAGAATAAGGCAACTTCAAATTCCCTAGATTAACGGATATTAAAAATTGCCTAAGCTTTGCTTGGCATCCAAAAATAAAAATTCTTCAATCAAGGGGTCGACAACATAAAAATAATAGTTGTGTTTATATAAATTATTAATTCAATTAATTAATACTTTTAAATTATTAAAGTAATGTAAAAAGTGAGGCGATAAAGTTCATTTCTTAAGTTAAAGCTCTGGGGTTATTTTTTCCAACTACCATATTTCAAGGGCAATAAAAGGGGCGATGTTAGGGTATTGGCTTAGTTGCCTAAATTCAAATCCTGAGGGTGTCAAAAAGTTCCGGTTTAACCGGAACTGGAGGGCCGGAACCGGAACTTTACAAGCAAACAGGAACCATAAAATCCTAGAACCTCCGGCCTACCTGAACCGGAACTTCAGGCGAAACACTAGTATAAAGCCCTCCTATTATTTGTCAAAGTCTTAGTCTTATTGTCGCAGTGTTTTTCTACGAGTTATATTTCTCCTGAGTTTTATTTTCAACTATGAAAGTCTCTATTTAGGGAATGCCATCAAAAATTTAAAAATTTGCCTAAGCTTTACTTGGCATCCAAAAAATTTCGTCAGGATGAAACGAGTGGTCTACATATTTTGGGATAAGCATTTTCCTTGTATAAATTATTAATTTTGATTATTGTATACTTTTAAAATATCAGATCGATAAAGTTACAATGTAGGCGAAGGTGGAACTGGAAAGAAATCCTTTTTGCTCTCCCCCTGTCTGGAGAAATAATGATAGATTCTTCCCAGAAAAGTAGCTCAAATGAGTTTTCCAAAGGAATCGACGAGTTTTTTTAAAGTGGTCCACTACAGTAAAATGAGTTGGTTGTTGATGTAGAGTTTTAATCTTTCTTATTTTTTCTTGAAAGTGAAGTCAAAGAATAACACCGGGTTTAATAAAGGAACTCAGGGTAATGGAATAGATTTTTGCCTAAGCGTTGTTAGGCATCCAAAAATAAGAACGACAAAATCGGGAACTAGGAACATTTCTTCTATTGCAGAAGAAATGTTCAACATATAATTTATTATTTCAATTATTGTATACCTTTTAGAATTATGACAATCTAAATCTGTAGGAGAGTAATGGAGAGAATTACAAGTCTAATTAAAAAATTTAAATGAGATTTTCTACAGTACTACAGTAAAACGAACTGTTCGTGAGGTAGAAAGTCTTAACTGATATGACGTTAGTCAATTTAATGAAATGAAGCGGTTTCAGAGAAGTGAGGGTCTCTGTGAAGCATGTTTTTAAATTGCCTAAGCTTTGCTTGGCATCCAAAAAATAAATATCTGTATATAGTCTTCCCCTTCTATAATAACATACTTTTACAATAATAGTTTTTAAATAAATTATTATTTGAATTATTAAATACTATTCAAATGGCATGCTAAAACTAGACTAGCCGAATCTCACTGCGATACTTCCTCGGCTAAAAATGTGGCAAAAATAAGGCGAGATTCTACTTGTTTTGTTTTGCACACACAACTACCAGGAAAAATTATGTCGGAACCCCGATACAGCTTAAGTCTAATTATGATCAGGGCGCTCCTTTACAAATCACCAAAAGGGGAGATACCTCTTGAAAAGGGGGCGAGAAGGCCAAAAAGAGGGCAAATGCCTCCCAAATCTGGTAAAAGGGACGCCCTGATTATGATACAATTTCCACTCGCAAAAGGGGGATAACCCATGGATAGCCCATGGGTGGGGGGGGGGGGTAACCCATGGATAACCCACGGGTTATCCCCCTATCCCTCTTGAAAACAAAAGATAACCCGTGAAAAATTGGGAATTCGCACGCTTTTTCTTACATAATTATTGAATCAAATTTACAAAATATATATTAATTTAAATTAAAATGATAAAATGTTTAAAATTAAATTTAAAGGGTAGCCCTTCTTTTTGTAGTGGTCCATTTTTTTGGAAGTTGGATTTAGTTCAACTAAGAATTGAGCAAACAATCCCGCGCCTAGTCAGACTCATGGGAAATTTTCTCGTTTTAAAAAAAGTAATTGTTAGTTGGAGGGATTAGCTTGTTTGTTTACTTTGGCTTTTTTTTTAATTAGACGGGAATTAGCCGCAACCATAAAATTGAGGAAATTGGTTGAGGGGGAAGTTTGTATATTGACAGCGTATAATTTTATATTCAATTTACAAAATATATTTTATTTTAATTTAAATTAGTAAAATATTTAAAAAGAAATCTTTACAAAGTTGTCCGCAATAAACTGTGATTAATTTTTTGGAAGTTGGTAAGTCCAACTAAATAGTGTCAGAGAGTGTAGCTGGGAATGGAATCGTTTGAATATACGTGGAGAAGAGGTCTAATTAGACGGGGATTAGAATGCAGTCATAAAATTAGAAAATTGGTTGAGGGAGAAGCTTGAAATAAAATCGAAGTGAAGTTAGAATCAATTTACAAAATATATTTTATTTCAATTTAAATTGGAAGTTGGTAAGTCCAACTAAGAAGGGTCAGAGCACTAAAAAACCAAGTACTTGTTAGTGTTGTTCCGCACTTGCAGGAAGAATATAAATGAAAATAAATATCACATCATCGGGTTAGATTGTGGCGCAGAGGCAGATTACAATTTATTTAAGAAATCTCGGAGCTAATAATGAAGTTAAATTTGGTTAGAGAAATGTCCTATAACCAAAAGTTACCGAAGACGCATGGCAACAGATATAATAAAATAGATAATTGTATAAGGTAACTAATAAATCTGAATTATATATTGGAAGCTAGATACCAACTAATAAGAGGTAGGATTATATTTCTTCGCTAGATTACCCAAAATATCCAGTCCCAGAAATTAATAAGGGGTATAAAGGGATCATCATAAAGGGATATATAAAGGGATCATCATGATTTTTGGAGAGTGGAATCATTGGACTTGTGAGTGAAGTAAAAGAGAGCTAAGGACATTTTGGCATGAACGTAAAAATCAATGAAGACTTGATTGAATTTTTGGGGGATATGAACCTGGGAGCTGGCTGGATGTTAGGTTGAGGTAACGCATCATAAATGGAAAAACTTTTAAGCGCGAAAATTTAAATAAAATTTCTCAAACAGTTTCCTCGGTCAAAGTGAATCGAGATTTTAGATGCATCAATATCTCGATTCTCGTACAACCCTCAATGTCAGATCTCTACTATTGTAGATTACTAAGGCTCGTACATCCTTTTATAGCTGGATATATCCAACTTCCAAAAATAATACGTATAATAATGTTGACACGCAGAAGTCTCTAATATTGTGTAATTTAATAAAGATGATAAATGAAATAATATATACTTTGTTAAACAAGTGTGCCCATTGGGTGTTCGTTTAGAAACTATAGGATTATCCAAAATATCCCATCCCAGAAATTAATTAATATGTAATTAAAATGTTTGTCAACGTATTGTAGACTAGATCATAACGAAAATCGATATCTCGAACACTTCCACGGTTAACGTGAATTGAGATTTTCGATGCACCTTTATCTCGATTCACGTACAAACCTCCATGTTAGGTCTCTAGTGTAGATTACTGAGTTTTGTAAATACTTTTATAGCTGGATATATCCAGCTTCCAAAAAATGAGACCGATAAATAATTTTTAGAATATAAGGTTCTAATATAATGTAATTTAATAAAGACATTAAATAAAATAATATATACTTTGTCTAAGAAGTTTCGGGATAGGAGAAATTTTGGGCAATCAAGGCATGGAACGTATTGCTTCCGGAATATTCTAAGATATGTTATTTAATAGACTTCAATGGCTTATACTAACAAAAGAATAAACAAGATTACAGTAACCAAAATACAGTTCCAACAGTATCGAAACGTGGCAATCATAAGGTAATTGACAAATGTGTTTTATCATACCTGAGAACGTGTTATGTACGTGACTTGTATGTCTACGTACTAACAAGAATAATAAGATAAGACAGTATCTAACAACTGTGCTTTATCTACTACAATAATATATACAATAAGGGCGAACAATAGGAATGTGGCTACTAGAATAAAACTGTCTGAATAGAATAACGACTAAGAATAACACTAACAAACACTAACCCACGGGGCCCGTAATATAAGAACGTGGTTTGTGGTCATTTAACCGGTTACCGGAGGTACCTTTGCTACTATAAGAAAAACCTCTGGTTTTTGGTCAAATGACCAGGTCATTTAATCAGGTCATTTGCCCTTTGGTTAACCAGTACTATACCATGCCTCTTATAGTACCAAATTACTGCTTGGTATGGGTTAAATGACCTGGGCAAATGACCAGATACTTATAGTAACAAATCTACGACTCGTTCTTATAGTACGGGCCCGGATGGCTAACGCCGCAGCCTTTTATACTAAGACGTATTTACTAAATATATGTTATTTTAAATTAAGTTGATTAGATATTAAAAATAGATTTAAAGAATACGTCGTGCACGGTGGTGTGAATATTGTAATTTTTTGGAAGTTGGGTATCCCAACTAATTCGTTTGGTTCAGGAAAGGAAGATGTCGATAATTTCCTGATGTGTCCCCAAATTAAAAATGTTTTAAAATCTCATTAATATGGACAGAATAAGTACTTGTGTGTTTTCGAATAAAGCTGATGGTACTTTTGAGAGGTGACTTTTAGGGTAGTTTATATGGTCAAAATCTACACTATTCCAAGCCCTATGTCTCGTTTGAAACAAAATATCTATTAATTGAATTTAGAATGGGTAAATGTTTAAATAGGCTTACTCATCTTATGGTGTTTTCATGATTCGGTGCTATTCATTTTTTGGTAGTTGGATTCTCCAGCTAAAAAGAAGAGATACACAGAAATGCTGAAAGGGGTTGGAGTTGGTTTTATTTGATTTTGAATTTTGTTGTATTTTCAAGATATTGATATCAATTCACGTACGAACCTCCCAGTCCGGTCTTTTTGTAGAGTGTTTTATGTGATGAATAACAGAGATAAGGCAGTAACTAATTATGTGCTCTAAAATGTTAAGAGTTATTTTGGCACTATATGAAATTAGGTTGGGAATCGTTTTTTTTCATTACTTTTTTCTTTACTTCTTTCCTCCCTTGACATGACATAATGGTCAGCATTTTCTTCCTTGTTCAGCTCCATTAAATTTGCCTGTGGCATAATCAAATGAGTGATGATAGAGGAAAGGATTATTTTTAAATATTTTTTCCTCTTCGTCCGTGTTTTGTCCGTCCTTCGTCCGTGTCTGTCCTTCGTCCGTCTTTTTTGTCTGTCCGTGTCCGTCCGTGTTTTGTCTGTCCGTGTCCGTCCTTGTTTTGTCTGTCAGTGTGTGTGTGTTTTTCTGTCCTCTCATTTGATTATGCCACAGGCAAATTTAATGGAGTTGAACAAGGAAGAAAATGCTGACCATTATGTCATGTCAAGGGAGGAAAAAAGTAATGAAAAAAGTGATGAAAAATAACGATTCCCAACCTATAGGGCCGTTATTTTTAACCAACTGCTAAATATTAATAAATTTATTTCTAATTTATTAATAAATTATTAAAACATGGCACTGTGCTTGGCTGGCTACAATCTCCTGCAGTTATTTTTTGGAAGCCTGTTTTGGAAGCCTGTTTTTTTTCCTCTTCGTCCGTGTTTTGTCCGTCCTTCGTCCGTGTCTGTCCTTCGTCCGTCTTTTTTGTCTGTCCGTGTCCGTCCGTGTTTTGTCTGTCCGTGTCCGTCCTTGTTTTGTCTGTCAGTGTGTGTGTGTTTTTCTGTCCTCTCATTTGATTATGCCACAGGCAAATTTAATGGAGTTGAACAAGGAAGAAAATGCTGACCATTATGTCATGTCAAGGGAGGAAAAAAGTAATGAAAAAAGTGATGAAAAATAACGATTCCCAACCTATAGGGCCGTTATTTTTAACCAACTGCTAAATATTAATAAATTTATTTCTAATTTATTAATAAATTATTAAAACATGGCACTGTGCTTGGCTGGCTACAATCTCCTGCAGTTATTTTTTGGAAGCCTGTTTTACACAGGCTAATTTTAGTATACATCTTACCTTGTTATTGCTCTTCTTCTGTGTTAATTTTTTATCCGGCATATAAACATTGAGATGATTATTTAATTAACTTGAGATACGTTTGTTTTAAAATAGTCTTAATTTTACCTACTTTTGAAAGGTATGAATTTTAATTTTTTCATTAGAGAAGGATATACTTGTGTGTAAACAGTGGAAGGAGCTGTCCTTATTGTTCATTATTTTTTGGAAGCCTAATACGTTTAGGCTAAATTTAATCTAGGTAATAGGCAGCTGGATCACCGGCCTTCCACAATTCCCAACATTTTCATCTGCGGCTCAAAAAATACTCTTTGGGAAGGAAATATAATGAACGAGCTAAGCATTTTATAGTTTCTTTTACCTATAGTTTCTTTTACCTACCCTTCTTTTACGTTTCTTTTACCTAAACTACCATGTTCTTAGCTAATTTATCAAGGGCTTACCTCCAAGTATGATGCTAATGATAAGTGACAAATTAATAATGGCCGACTCAAACACAACTTAAATGTAAAATACAAACTATATTTTAATTTAATTTAGGCTGGTAAAATAGTAAGGTTTATTAATTCTCAGATAATGATGTTCATCCTCGGACTGATTTTATTTTTGGAAGCCTCTTTTAAATAGGCTAATTTATTTTTCTATTTGAAGATGCTGTGTCTCTCTCATCACTTTCTGGGAGCTACTACCTTATTCTTAGCTAATTTATTAAAGACTTAATTCAAATATTTTGCTGATGATAAAGGATAAAATTAATAATGGTTGACACAAACATAACTGAAATGTAAAATACATAATATATTTTAGTTTAATTTAGAGTGTTAATATAGTAAGGTTTATTATTTAAAAAATGATGACATCACTGCGTTTTTGTGTTATTTTTTGGAAGCTTCTTTTAAATAGGCTAATTTATTCTATTAATACGATAGTGTATTATCCAAACCCAGGCAACCATTTTTATTTAATTTTGAAAGGTATGAAATTAATTATTAATTGACGAATTATAGATGAGTCTATTTGTCAAATGATAATGTATGAAGAACGACTTGAAGTACTCATTTTTTGGAAGCCTAATATGCTTAGGCTAAATTTGACTATCGTTACTAGTCATGGGAAAGTTCAAGTTACGGAACTGGACCGTGGAATAGGTAAAGGTTGGAACCGGTATAAAAACGCGGTTATAGAACCGGAACTAGAACCGAAGAAATTCGAAAAGCAGTTCCAGAACGGGAACCGGTTCCAGAGAAAGCTTGGAACTTTCCCATTACTGATAGTTACTCTAGTGGAACAACCATGTAAACACTATAAAAATAGATTTTGATTATATTTTTTGGATACTCAACGTTTTTAAGCTAACAACGATAAAATTAGCTTTTAAGCTTGTAGTAGTTTTCGAATGATTTTTGAATGAGATTCAATCACTGTTTAATAACGTCTTGACTAAAGGCTGTCTTGGTTATTTTTTTCACTTATTCTTGAAAGTATGACATTAATCATTTAATTTTTAATAATAGGGTTTGTTAATTTGTTGAATAATATATTAGGCGAAGTTTTGAGGTTCGACATTTTTTGGAAGCCGATTTTACTTGGCTAATTTAGGCATTGATCTTTGGTGAATAATATGCTTGACCATAGACATTACAGACATTCTTATTAAGAAAAGTAAAGCTGAGCTGAGCTATTGGCCTAATTTGCCATTCTTCGCGACTGACTATAACTCTAAAGCTTGTGACTTTGACTTTATATCCATCCACAAATTTACTCAGTACCAAGTTGTCTAAAGAATTCAGTTTTATCAATTTTTATAAGTGCTGTTTATTAGACTCCAACTCGAATACTTACATAAGAATAAGAGAGAAGTGACGTAATTATGGGCTTATATATGTTAAATAAATGCTAAATAATAACAATTTTAATTTTGTTTAGTTAATAATTTCTGAAAATAATACTTAGTGTTCTATATCATGGTGGCGTTCTTTTATTTTTTGGAAGCTAGAACTACGTTCTTAGCTAGTTTATTACCTCGAATATATTACTGGAGATAATAGTAGGTTGATTAATAATATTTGACTTGTACATAACTCACGATATAGAATACTAATTTACAAAATATATGTTATTTTGTTTTGAATCGGTGAAATAGATAAAAGTTAGTTAGACTTGATTAATGTAGCTTTTCCTAAGTTAATTTTTTGGAGTTGGGTATCCCAACTAAAAATGCGTACCTCTTGAGTTAGTTAACTTTCTGGTTTGTCTTTAAATCTTAATTCTGATTTGCTTGTTGACAACCGATAATATTATAATTAAAAGTTTATCAACAAGTGTGTTTTATCACATAATACAATATTTGTTGAACAATAGAATAAGAATATTTTGTCGTGTGTCGAATAAGACGACTCATGACTACTAAAATATATCGCTTCTATGTGTAACACGACTGATATATCAACCAAAGCCTAAATATGGCTTTGCCTAAGCATTATTGTATTAATTTTGCCGGCAACACTTTTGCCAATCAACAGATTTCGATCGGAGGTAGTTGAAGATTGAGGGAGGGAAAATATTCCGATACTTTTTGAACATTGTGACAAAGGATAGCGACGGGCTTAATAAAATCCACCAGACATAAGGAAGAGGATGTGGATCTCCTTACTCATCTGTCTTATAAACTCAACTACAAAAGAAAAAACGAGATAAGATACTAACTATCTTCATTAAATGTTAAGTATTGTTTTTACCCAACTTGTAAAGTATTCTAAATTTTTATTCATCAGTATAATATAATAAACTCACGACAATTCTTTGATATATTTTCACTTATTTTTGTAAGGTATGACATTAATCCTTCAATTTTTAATAATAGGGTTTATTAATTTGTCGAATAATATATTACCCGTTTCGCCATCATTTGAGGTTATATTTTTTGGAAGCCGATTTTACTCAGGCTAATTTTAAAATACATACACTGTATTCCTTTAAACATAGCATAATTATTTAAAGTAAAAATCCGGACATGTCTGACTGCATGCTAAATTTATACTTACAAGGGACTATCTTTTACTCTGAGTGAGAATTTGGTACTATTTTGGTAGAAAGGATTACCCTCGACTTACTATTGTTTCTTGCAAAATGACTTTGGGTCGGGTTGTCAGCATAATAAAAAATGAAATGTTAGGTTGATATTTTTATCTATTTCATCTTCTCGTCCTCAAGGGACCTAACAGACTGGTGTCTCTCTCTCTATTTCAAACTAATCTAAGATTTCTAAGATGAAATTTAGGTTTTTCTGAATTTTTTGCTATAGGTGTGAAATAAATTATTAATTTTTAAAATTGTACTTTCGCCTATTTATCTAATGCTATTTTAGTTTATATCACCATAAATTTTGCTGATTTATTTTATCGGATTATATAATCACATCATCAAATTTCTACAGTAATTAGGGAAATTAAGGAAAGCCAGACGTAAAACAAAAATATACTCTTACACTAATTAGCTTGCATATAACCAGTCGCCTTTTGAAAATTGAACTCAATTATAAAGCACAGCTTCCGCCTCTCACAAAATTTAAATGTGTGGGGACACACATTTCTCCCACAATTTGCTTAAAAAGAGTATATATTATATTTTAACGGACACGAAAAAAATATACCAATTGTAGCGCTATATGAGTGCTTAATATAAATATTATTTTCAAATTATTCATATTAAGTAATTTAACATTTAGAATTTTATTCGTTGTTCAATTTGCAGGTGTTTTTGTTTTATAAACACGTGAAAATCTATCTATTATTCATATTAAGTAATTTCATATTAAGTAAATTGGGTAATATAAGAAATTATGAGTAGTAAGTAAATATCTCAAGCTCGTACAATCCTTATTTACGCATAACAGCAATTTCCTGTCAATTAAATAATCTGGATTCATTTTATTGAGAAGGAAAGGTATTTATATGACTCTAATCTGCATAGTATTTGTTTTTTAGATTAGGTTTCGTTTTTACTAATCTCGTTCTATCTAATTTTGTAGTTTGAAGACGTTCCGTTGCCAGTTTAATTTTTTGGATGCTGAACATTATTCAGTAAATAATTACTGAAATTTAGCCCTTTCTGAATTTTTTGTTTTCTCATTTGATTTTAAGAGTTTAGTTATCAACCTCGTACAATCCTTAGTTATAACTAAAAGTGATTTCCTGTCACTTAAATAATCTTGATTCATTTCATTCGTTTAAAAAATGTTATACATATAACGCTCAACTGCATAATATCTGTTTTTTAAATTATATTTCGATTTTTACTAATTTCGTCTATCTAGTTTTGTAGTCGAAAATTCTTGTTGTCGTTATTTTTTGGATACTGAACATTATTCAGTAAATAAAATGAAATTAAGCCCGTTTCTGAATTTTTTGTTTTCTCATTCGATTTTAAGTGATTAATTAATTTGAGAAAAACCATCGTTTCTCGAGTTTGTGTCTTACTACATTAATTGCCTATCAATTAAACAATTGTGTGTTTAATTAGTTTATTGTGTTAATACTAATCTACACAATATTTGTTTTTTATTATTTCGTTTTTATTAAATTCGTTCAATTTTATTTTATAGTGGATCCTTGTGAGTTAGTCTCTTTATTTTTTGGATGCTGTTCATTAACGGCAAATAATCTGTAATATGTTTAAAAAATTTCCTCATTTCCCTAGTTACACATAAAGTTGATTTCCTGTCAATTAACTAATCTTGATTCATTTTATTGTGAAATAAAGGTTTTTATATAACGCTCAACTGCACAATATTTGTTTTTTAAATTATATTTCGGTTTTTACTAAGTTCGTTCAATCTAATTTTGTGATCGAAAATCTCTGTTGTCGTTATTTTTTGGATGCTGAAAATTATTCAGTAAATAATTTAATAAAAGATAGCCCCGTTTCTGAATTTTTTGTTTTCGTATTCGATTTTAAGAGATTATTTAATTTAAAAAAAAACCATCGTTTCCCTAGTTTTGTCCAACTACATTAATTGCCTGTCAATAAAACAATTCTGTGCTTAATTAGTTTATTATATTAATACACATTTACACAATATTTGTTTTTTTATTATTTCATTTTTATTAAATCCGTTCAATTTTAACTATATTGTCAAGGTATTGAGTGTTCGTCTTATTTTTTGGATGCTGTTTATTTTACAGCAAATAACATGTAATAACCTTTAAAAAAGTCCTAGGTCTCTCCGCATGTGGCAAACCTAATTTTTGTAATTGCGGGCATTGCGGATTATTCCGATCTGTAATGCTGTTCAGTATACAGCAAATAACATTTAATAACCTTAACAAAATTTCTCAGATCCTCTATGTCTCTCCGCATGTGCCCATCCTAAGTTTGCCTAATTGAGGGCTTTGCGGATTATGTATTCCAACCTGTAATTTATCACCTTTTTTTATCTGCTTTGTATGAAATTTCTAAACATGTCACAAAATTTCTATGTTCGTTTATTTAATATGTATCCACACCTTTCTTTGAATAAGGGGCAGGAAA
This sequence comes from Meloidogyne arenaria, assembly GCA_036172955.1. NCBI lineage: Eukaryota > Metazoa > Nematoda > Chromadorea > Rhabditida > Meloidogynidae > Meloidogyne > Meloidogyne arenaria. Next base: position 60,848 of record JARQAB010000159.1, read on the forward strand.
AATAAAAAAGGTGTAGATTAGATTTTTAATACTAATCCACATAATTTTGGTTAAAAATTTCCTCGTTTCCTCTAGGTCTCTCCGCATGTGCCAATTCCAACTTTGCCTAATTGAGGGCTTTGAGAGTGATTCTAACTTGTATACCCCTTTTTACCTTTTTTGTATGAAATTTCATAAACACTTTCTTTGTTAATTTATGTGATATCCACACCCTTTGTTTGAATAAGCGGAAGGAAAATAATAAAAAAAGGTTTAGGTAATTTAATTTTTTTAACCTCTACCCATTTTTTAATTTTCAGCCAACCTGCCACACTTTTTAAAACTGCCACACTTTTCAAGTTACTACATAAAAGTAAAAATCTCGTGCCAATCAATATTTGCCTTACTTTGCTTTAAGGCACACAATTAAAATTGTAATTGCCTCCGTTAAAATGTCACGTATCTTCGGATTTTCTAAAGAAATATTTTATTTTGTACTTAATATATATTAATTTGTTTGCTTGGCTGGCTTTTAAAACAATTTTTGTACTATTTTCCCATTAACTTGAGTTGCGTTATTTTATAAATTTTACTTAATATATATTAATTTTTTAATTGTCATATTACATCTAATAATACGACATTGGGACTTCTAATTCAGAAAATGTCGTTCTATTAGAGACAGTCCTTATAATTTATGTTTTGTGCTAACTTCGGATTTTCTAAAGAATAACAGAATAAAGACAGTAACTAACATCTGGGGCCGTAAGATAAGAACTCGGTCACCTGACGACGGTTAACTGACCAATAGTCACTTAACCATCGTTAGGTGACTATAAGGTCATGTTAACCTTACGACTTCTTATTTTACCGGTAAAAACCGCCGGTTGGTGGTTTACTAAACAGCAACTGAGTTCTTATTTTACGGCTCCTGTTATATCACAAAATAGCACGTTTAAGGTGAAGCAATTGAAATAACGCTAGGTTGCCATTGCGCAAGGACGGGATTGACTGAAGCAAACTCAAGTCACCACTAGAATAAATCTCTCCGACCGGCTTGACTTAAATTTTATACTTGCTTGACTTTACTTTCCAACTCGCAAAAACCTTAACATGATGCTCTCGCGCAATGATGGAGCAGGCTGTCTTTGCCTCGATCAAGCCAATTATTTAAAATTGATCTTGCTCGGTAGGGTTTGATTTAAATTGGATACTTGCCTTCCTCGTGCATCTATCCTTATCAGGGACGTGACTACATAATCAACAAATTATTAGTTGGAGTATCCAACTTCCAAAAAATTACGATTGGATTCCCGACTAGCCAATCTCACATCAAATTTTAAACATTTCCCCTATTTAATTTAAATTAACATATATTTTGTAAATTCGGTTCTATCATTGTGACACAAATTCGTAATTTTTGTCGAATTCTGAAAACCAATGTTTGAAAATTCGTAACAAAATTCGTACTCGTATGTGTACAGAGTACAATTGCGAGGAAAAATAAGGCCTGTACGAAGAATATTTGTCTCTTGCCTTGTACTCTAACTACAGGCATAACAAGTACATTTATAGTTGGATTATCCAACTTCCAAAAAATGAACCCAAGTGCGAACGTATGACGACACTTCATGTAAATTTTTAAGCATTTTACCAATTTACAATTAAATTCAATTATATTTTGTAAATTCGATTCTACACTTGTGACACAAAAGACCTTGCAAATTACCGATTTACGGAAGTTAGGGGCGATCCTTTCCCTGTCTATTTTTCTGAACTAATAGAGTAACATTTGAGGATCCACGGAAATCTCTCTGATATTCGGATCCGAAAGCAATATCCAAACCTAGACTGTAAGAATATCCTGCCATTTTTGGATCCGGGTATCTGGAACCTCCATACTATTGCGCTCCTTAACTTTATTCAATTTTAATGGGAAAACAGTAGTGTTTGGTTTGATTTAAATCAAACACTACCGATCGGTAGTGTTTGATTTAAATCGCGTATTTGCTTTCCTCGTGACTCTATCCTTATCAGGGACGTTACTACATAATCAACAAATTATTAGTTGGAGTATCCAACTTCCAAAAAATTACGATTGGCAATAACGTGCGAAGCCCTTCATATATATTTTTAAGCATTATACCAATTTACAATTAAATTTACTCATATTTTGTAAATTCGATTCTACACATGTAACACAAAAAGCCTTGCGAATTACCGAGTTAAGCAAGTCATGGAGGACACTTTACCTGTTTATTTTTTGACACGTAAAGTAGCATTGGTGGATCCAAGGATTTTGTTAAATGAATCCTGGGAAATCTTCGAATATACTAATCGAAATTGATATCCGCACAGTAAATTTGAGGATATTCGGAGATATTTTCTGCTTCGGCACTGCCACCAATTTACTGGTTTTGTTACTGTTTATCCTAATTTCGCTAATTTAAAAGATGAGCAAATTTATAGTTGGATTATCCAACTTCCAAAAAATAAACCCAGTACGCAACGTATGAAAGACACTTCATATAAATTTTTAAGCATTATACCAACTTACAATTAAATTTACTTATATTTTGTAAATTCGATTCTACACTTGTGACACAAAAAACTTGCGAATTATAGATTTACAGAAGGAACGACACTTCCCTGTAAATTTTTTAACTAATTAAGTAGCATTGGAGGATCCATGGAAATCTCTCTGATATTCGGATCCGAAAACAATATCCAGACCTATACTGTTAGGATATCCTGAAATTTTAGGATCCGGATATCTGGAACATCCAAACTATTGCGTCACTTAACTCTATTCAGTTTTAATGGTAAAAACAGTTGGTATTATTTATAGTTGAAACATCCAACTTCCAAAAAATTTACGATTTTAGTGGCAGAAAGGCGACGAAATTTATATTTCTATTCCCGATTTTTATTTAATTTAAATTAAAATATTATTTATGTTGTAAATATTTAAGTCCTTAAAATGTCCTCAATTAAGAGAGCATTCAAGTAGAGTTGATAAATTTAAGTTGCCACAATACCACATGTGCACTAAGGTTTTCGGACCCGTATATCCGCATCCGAAAAAAGGACTTATATCCGGAAATTTCGGTTCGGATACCGGATCCGGGTCCGGATATCCGAAGATATTTACCCATCCGACAAGCTAAATGTGCATTAGGACGTGGGACAGAATAAACTCGACTGTTATGATCTCTATAAGGACCCATTTTTACACTTTGGCTTGATCAAATCTATCTGATTCCAAAATGGTGCCATCCTATAGACACTTCCAATAGTGGAAAGTGCCTAATAAAAGCTAAATTGTTAGTTGGAATATCCAACTTCCAAAAAATGACAAGATCCCACTTATGGTACTCTTCTAGATCTACATATTTGTAAATACTCAATCAATTTAATTTAAATTAACATATATTTTGTAAATAATAGACTCTAAACTTGAAATTAGACTAACTCTCGATTTATAGGAGTCAGTGTCGGCACCTTCATAGGCTTATCTTTATCAACCTATGTTAGTATTGTTTACACTTGGGCTTAATCAAATTAATTTTAAAAATAGAGCCCTTCTCGACTATTCTACTAGTAGAAAGCGCCTACATAAAAAATCAAATTTTTAGTTGGAACATCCAACTTCCAAAAAATGACAGACCCAAACCCATATATGACTCTTACTAGATCTATTTGTAAATACTTTTCTCCAATTTAATTTAAATTAACATATATTTTGTAAATAGACTCTAAACTTGAAATTAGACTCAGTCTCAATTTATAGGAGTCAGTGTCGGACATTTCCTAGGCTTTTCTTTATCAACCTAGTTTAGTCACCAACCTCTATTGATGTTGTTTCATCACGTTAATTCATTCGATCTAAGGGGTAAAACAGTTGGAATTCTAATTGAACGACAGACTATGATAGAAATGTTTGGCAAAAGCTTAGACACTGGGCCGGATTCTAAGCTGCGATATCTCTACCGATGCTATCTTACGCTAGATTAGGCTTACAAATTTGCATGCGCTCTACCGACTGAGCCTAGACTACCATTTTTATTGCTGGTATTTCCAACATCCAAAAAATTAAGATCAGTGACTCATACGGCATTGTTCCTACTCTTACTTATTACTGCACTATTATTTAATTTGAATTTAAATATTAGCTATGTTGTAAATAATGCATTAGATCGGATCATAATTAGTTTTGCTTTTTTTGTCAAAATAGTTATTCCATTTTTTTGTTGGTATTTCCAACATCCAAAAAATTGATACAAGCCCCGACACCACGACAACACTCTTAGTTAACGTAGTCATTACTGCACTATTATTTAATTCGAATTTAAATATTAGTTAGGTTGTAAATAATAAAGTACATATCCATTAGAGACGTTTGAGACCAAAAATTTTAAAAGACTCAAGACCAAAACTACAACGCAAGACCAAAAACACAAGTGTTAGGGTGGCGTGCTTAGTATAAAAGGCGAAGCCTTTTACTAGTCGAGGAGTCAGTCAGTTAGTCTACAGTCAGTCTAGTGTTAGTATTATTCTAGTCGCAGCCAACGCATAGTCTCGTCATTTCTATTGTATTGTTGCTTGTGATAAACCTTGTTTGTTAGTCAAGTCTTGTTCTGTTGGTATCGGACACACCGCAGTCGATACATAACAACAAGGAAAGTCTTGGAATCAAGACTCAAGACCAAGTGTCTCTGACGTCTCTAGTAGCTATATAGAATTCTATTAGTATCTTTTTTCGTGCTCCAGCTATAGTTAGAGAACGTAATGACAAATTTTTAACATTTTAAGAGCTTTTTAAAACTAAGCACTTTAAAATTAAAGGACTTGAGTAATCTAATTTGTAAAATTAGGCACGAAAAAAATCGTGTATATTTACTTGTTTTTAATTTTTTTGTGTCCATTTCCTCCATATGTATTTTTCTATTCTTTTAAACCTTTGTTTGTCCTTTTATATATAATTAAATTTTATTCAAGTTTTACATAATATATATTATTTAAATTATACAACTTTAATTATGGGGAATTGTGAAAGTGGAGAACAACAGAAAAACAGGGAGATTGACAAAAAGTTGTTTGATGTGAGTTTGTTTTGTGTTTGAGTTGGCTAATTTTATTAGAAAAGTTCGTGACCTTATCTTAAAATTTCATGTCTATGACTGGTTATAACTGGAGAGTGACAGGCAGTGCTGGGTATGGAGCAGGGGTGCAGCTCGTGCCACAAAATACGAGACACGAGATAAAACGAGATACGAGATCTCTCAAAAAATACGAGATTTCACGACATACGAGACCACGAGATATTATATATACATATTTTTTTCAAAATTTTTCATACATAAAATTGTAAGGCCGAAAATATAAGGGTTTGAATGGATAATGATTACAGCTGGATTATGAAGGATATTGGGGATTTAGTGGACCAAGGGGATTTATTGAGATATCGAGGATTACGGAGAATATCATGGGATCTGGAGGGATCAAGGAGCTTGACCAAATTTATCTCTCTTTTTTTTCAGAAATTTTGAGAATTTTAGACAATGATCAGAAAAATTATAAACTAATTGGTGGTTTTTGGTGAATTTCTATTGGTAATTCTCTAAGACATGTGTGGATTTGAAATAAAAATTATTCTTAATATTAATTAGTTTATAATTATTAAAATAAATTATGAAAATTATGCCCTTGTATTAGAACCACGAGCAGCAACGTTGTTTTATTTTTGGAAGCTTGAACAATGTTCATAGCTATAAGATTATTAGTTAGAGTAAAAGATTAGCTCCGACAGGTAACGATTATGTACCTCCTGCCAGTTATTTTTTAGAGGCCACGGACAGGGTCACTATAGACTGAAATAATAGGTGACGCTGCCTTCGCCTTCACTTTTAAGATGTCTTAAACCTCCGCCCCAGTAGGCATTTTAAATAAACCCAATCGGATCTTCCATTCCTTACAATACGTTATTCTCTGTAATTCATTAAACTTTTCAGGATTTTGAAGCTCAAAAGAAAATTGTAAAGCTAATGCTTTTAGGCAAGTCTCAATTTCTAATTTCTCTGAAAAATTTCTAATTAATTAATTTTATTTTAGGTGCTGCCGAGGGTGGCAAGAGTACATTGCTTAAACAAATGAAGTGAGTTTGATAGAAGAAAAAACAAGGGATATCATCTAGGTGGCGTAGATCCTTTGGGGACTGAAAGAACCGTAAAATAGAGTGGATTTCACATGGGCAGCTCCCTTTCCTCACTGCACAGTAGTCAGGCTCTACAGACTGAGCTACTAGGGACTGAGCTTGTGTATCAAATGTATACACAAGGGATGGGATTCAGCTTCCGTCTTTCGTTTTTATGTTTTCGATTTTTGAATCTGGGGAAGCATAAGACAATTTTTTGCAGAAGCCTTATACTGTCCCAGATCTCTTTTTTTGCCTTCTACTTTTAAAAATGTGGAAGGGCCCCTCCCTATTGTATACCTAGTTGTAGTCCATTGAGCATTTAACCCAAAAATAGTCAACTAAAGTAAAACATAAATCATATAAACTAATTTTAAACAACAGAATAATCCATGATAACGGCTATAATGAAGTGGAAAGGCTAGAACGGAGACAGGCAATCTAAAGAAACATATTAAGCGGAGTGGAATCATTAATAATAGCAATGCAGAAAATGGAATTGAGATATTCTACCAAGGAAATAGAGGTTAGAGATTGAGATTAGAGGTTAGAGATAGAGATTTCTAGATTGTCAGAGCCAGACGAATTATTGAAAATGTTTTTGGAATTATGTGTGCTTAAGTGGAGGCTTCTTCTAAAACCTATTGAAACGTCTATAGAGTCAGCTAATTGGATTGTCCGTGCCATTGTTGTTCTACATAATTTTTTAATTGATGAATCAACAACACACAATCCAACATTATTAGCTGATCACGGAGATCAGGAGAATGGTGAATGGAGACAAATGATTTCATCTATTCCACTATCTAGCCAACAAATTATGCCACACGCAACAAATTGGTCTTCAGAGGCAAAATCAATGAGGCAATTTTTATTAGAATATTTTAACAGTGAAGTTGGATCGGTTTCATGGCAGGATAAAATGATTTAATTTTATTTGTTTAATTTAATTTCAATAAAATATTTTTAAAAATTAGTCGCATTCAGTGCTTACATAAAAATCGCGCGCGTCTTGAGACAGACGCTCGGCGACAAGACGCCGGCGACAGTCGCTGCTTCGTGCTTACATAAAACTAGCGTTTTGTCGCTTTGCGACAGTCCGCTTTTGCGGAAATCGCCAATTTTATGTAAGCACGAAGCAGCGACTGTCGCCGCGTCTTGTCGCCGAGCGTCTGTCTCAGACGCGCGCGATTTTTATGTAAGCGTAGCATTACATAAAAATCGCGCGCGTCTTGCGACAGAAAAGATAATGTAAAAAGAGGAGAGAAAAGATGGAGAGAAATTTTGTCGCTTTTTTTGCGTGCTTACATAAAAGCGACTTCCGCCGGCGTCTTGTCGCGCGCGACTTTGTCGCTTTTTGAGTGCTTACATAAACTGCGTCTTCCGCCGGCGTCTTGTCGCGCGCGACACTTTTTTTAATTCAACATGTTTGAATTTTTGGCGACAACTTTTAGCGTCTTGATTATTTCTCGGCCAATTCTAGTCCGATTTTCAAAATTTAAAAAGATTCTGAAAGTTTCAGTTTATTCTCTATCGATTAATATAAATTTCATATTTTAAAGTTAAATCTTATGGGTTAAAATTGATTTTGAAAAAGGTATACTTTTTTGCAAAAAATATTCTTTTTTTTCGATATTTTTGAGATTTTCAGTATACTATCGAGCTGTCGAGTATTTATATCCTAACTTTTTTATCAATCGGTCAAAAATTCTGATTTTTGATATTTTTGTAGAGATTTGATTCTCTATCAAACGATACCAAAAACATGAAAAAGTGACCATTTCTTGATGAGAGGGCTCGTCCTTATTAGGGACAAAAAATTGTTTGGGGAAAAATCGAGGCATTTAAGGTCGAGGCATTACATATAATGCCTCGATAGAAGATGAGCTTCTATTAGAACCGGGCTTATATTAGAGCATTTAGCGGTATTTTTACTAAAAATTTTCACGTTTTAACGGAAGTGATAACATTTATTAATTTCATTTTAAACTAGAAAATGAGAGTTTTAGATTCTAAATTTATCTGATCAAAAAGAAAAACAAATGCAAACTTGAAAAATTCTTTTGTTTTTATTAAAATTGCAAATCAGCTTAGAATTGACGGAGGCTTTTTTCTGAAAAATAAATTGTGGTTATCTTGTATCAAATTTCAATGGCTTTCAGAAGAGCCTAAATAAAAATTTAAAATATTCCATAAGGGGAATATGGACTCAACTCAAGAGTTGAGTCAAAAAATTTAGAAAGATAAAAAACTTAAATTTACGCCAAAAGATAAGGGGATAATTCTCTATGATATAAATTGAAAGAAATTTAAAATTTCCTCAGTTGTCCCCTTAAATTTATAGAGATTTTTAAAACGCCTACCACCCTTTTAAACGCTAAAATTGGCTAAAAAAGGGTACTCGGTAGTGGTGTAATGACCAAAAAGTGCTTTTCATATAGGTCCTGTTTACCAAAGGGCAAATGACCGTCATTTGGTCATTGATGACTGTCATTGACCCAAAACCAGAGGTTTTTTCTTATAGTAGCTAAAGTACCTCCGGTACCGTTAAATGACCACAAACCACGTTCTTATAGTACGGCCCAGCCGTGTGGTTCGTATTTACCCGAGAGGAAACCTGGTTGGTTTAACCTGGTACCTCCGTCCCGCTTCTTAGAATACGGCCCCCAAAAAATACCGGTCCCGATGATCCCCGAAATCCAAAAATCCGGATCCCGAAAATCCCGTCGGATCCGTCCCGACCTCTAAGTAGAATATTTTAACATGAAGTTGGATCGGTTTTCATGGCAGATCAATTATTTAATTTTATTTGTTTAATTTAATTTCAATAAAATGATTTTAAAATTCGTCGCATTCAGTGCTTACATAAAATCGCTGCGCGTCCTTGAGACAGACGCTCGGCGACAAACGGCCGGCGACAGGCGCTGCTCG